>JAMQGT020000796.1:0-46848 GCA_024447675.2 Pterophyllum scalare | reverse complement strand
CACTTTTTTTAAATCCATGACATCTTCAATCATATTAAATGTTATTAAGTTGGGTAACGTGATAATAATCTTGATACCTAAAATACAGAATCTCATATTGTTTTGTTTTTTTCTTACCGGAGGGTCGATATGGCTACAAAAAAGAAGACTAGTAGCCAAGTCAGATCAGTCCTCTAAGTATTTTTTCTCCAAATAATGGCTTGCTGAGCTACTCTACTGTGGCAGGAAATGTTTACGTCTTTGATCTGCTACACCCAACAAGTTACACAAGTTATCAAGATAAGCGTCCCTGTACAATAAAGAGAAAACAGCAATTACAACATCACTTACCAGCAGTATTTATGTGCAATTTCATATATATGAAAGATGCTGTCCCACCAAAGGGTACCAAAAAAGGTCCTGGAAGACCTCATTGTTGATGTTGTAGATGAGCTTTGTGTCGTTTCTCCAAGAAAAGTCATTCTACTTTCTTTTGTGTGAGCTAAGTTAACCATTTACACACACATTCTCACACTGAGAGCAACAGGATTTATTGCGCATGCTCATGAACAAGTCAGATAATTCAAAACAAGTTCTCACCAAAGCATCATTTGTGAAAAAGCCTGCTCTCAGCAGAGCCTTTATATTACACAATTACACAACAACTGCTCCCCCACTGTACATTTGCCTTAATTTGTTAGAAGGTGAACTTGTCATTTATTTCCCTGACTCACTTGTATCAAGAGTCTGAAATTAACATCTACCATTTGCCATTATGCAGGTAAATGTCAGAACCGTAGCCACTGCAATGGCAGGCAACTGTTTCTATGAGTTATACAGTAAAAACCTTCTGAAGTTCTCTGTCTCATTGTGGTGTCATTTAGAGGTACACTGTTCCTGCGCTCTTCTGTCTGTGTGGAGTTTGACACATGCACACACCCATGTTTAGGTAATTGGTCAGATATTGTTTATAAATGCAGATAAATAAAATAATAATAATAATTAAAAGACCCATCATTGTTAGACAATAGTCAGTGGTTTTGAGATTGCATTTTATTGCATTTTGGCAAATGTGGACTGTTTGCCTGCAAGCTTCCAAAACCTCCTCAGATGTGATTAGTCAATAGAAGCTGGGCTGCAATTAGAAACCAGAACGGTTTCAGTACTTTTCTCTTACCTACAGAGTCTATTTATTCATATGAATAAGGATTTGAAACCCTGCTGGAAAAAAAAGCAAGTTAAGATGGCTGCACTGCAGGATCAACAGGGAACACAGCTAACCCAGCGAACCCATCACTGTTTGTATATTAATCCTTACAAGACTTGTGAATGAGTTGGTGCACATAAGCATACACTGAAGGGCAGTGGAAAACAATGGTAATCATGAAATTTAATTAGCTGGCCATCATAGACATACTTTCCCATGCTTTTTTGTTTTGTCTGAATGCAGCAGATTTTTTAGCTCATAAATGCAAAAACTTTTTTTTCATAAGCTCCAGAAAATCAGTCACTGGTTAACATTAAAAATAAGAGAGCTTACATGCAGTACACTGAGCGGCTTAAGCAGCAGGCCACTGTTGTTCTCCACCCACCATCTACAGTCATGCCCTCAGGGCAGCTGCCATTACTGTTCTACCTCCACATAAATCCGTTTCTGAGCAACTGGCACTGTGAAAAGGATATCCGGAGGTCTCCTCCTTGCTCTCTTTCTTGCTCAGTGGCCTTCAGTAATTTACTTTCTCAGTTCATGAACCATCACCTCTCTAATCACTTTGCATTTGCGTTGTTGAAATAGATGATACGAAAGATATATATATATATATATATATATATATATATATATATATATATATATATATATATATATATATATATATATATATATATATATTGTGTGTGTGTGTGTGTGTGTGTGTGTGTACAAATTAAGGCATTCTATTGTATTGTGCTAGAATTTCTCAGGCTCATTGGATACATTGTTGAAGTTAGAATCACAATAGAGTTATTTTTGTATTTTTATTTAATAAAAAACTGGTCATATGAAAAAAGTAACTATCACACCTTTAAATCCAAAATAAGGAGTTTTAGATTAGATGTCAGTGATTAGAGAGTTATTGCGTGGAACCTATCTTCACTAAACCTCTTACATATAGGATCTTCTGTTATCTTTGCTTTGCTTGCTATCTCTGTGTTTGGTGACATCCAGCCAGTATCTAATCAGATCTCTAAGGCATTCAGAAGCATTCAGGAAAAAAAATCTAGGTGCCTATAAGTCTGGTGAAGGCCTCAAAAAACATCTCCAAAAGTCTGAAAAACAATCATTCTACCGCATCAAAAGCTGTGTATAAGTGGTGTCAAATACCAGTCAGTCAGTGAGCCGTTATCAGAAAGTGTCGCACCATCATGCACAATGAAGGGACAATGCTGACTTTTTGAAGACAAGGGTGTGCTTACTTTCTTACTCGTGTTTTATTGATAAAATGATTGAAAAAGCTATTCCTTGAGGTGTTTTGCATCTTCTTGTCTGTAAGAACTGTTTCAAACATTTATCCAAAAATGTCAAAAAAAACAAACAAACAAAAAAACCCAACAATTTTCATGGGATATGTCCTCTACTTAGTCATGCACATGACTCTATTCACAGTATTATCTGGACTATGTTTGAACACAGGATGAAGCATACCCTGCACCCCTGTTGGTCACTCAGGGAGCCAATGCCTGTGTTCTCTGCTGAAAGTACAGAGATCCCTTAAATCCTGTGACACAGAAGGTCGGTGAACTGTGAAATCTCGAGGCTGACATGGGCTTGACATATGATCATCAAAGGCACTCCAGTTGAAAGACACATATACTCAGTTGTAAACATGCAAAACAAACATTCCCCACAAGGATAGTCATACATTTAGACATGCTCATTAAGCAAGGCACTTCAGAGTTAGTGTTCTGTTCAAGTGTCACAACAGCCTCTCTTGCTCTCTCTCTCTCTCTGTCTCTCTCTCTCTCTCTCTCTCTCTCTCTCTGTCTCTCTCTCTCTCTCTCTCTCTCTCTCTCTCTCTTTAATTAAAACATCATTGCCTCTGCTTTTGGTGTAACTATATTTTAGGCTTCCTTGCTGCTAGGTCCTTTACTCCCTAGTCATCATTTGACCTTGTATGGTGTTGTAGTCTGGAGGACTGGGATCATCTTATGTGTCCCAGTGGCAGTGTGACCGTGTCCTGTGGAGCCTCCTACACTGAGCATAATGAGATTGCAGACAGGATGTAGCTAATCGTCTTTCCTTTGCAGACATGATATAACCATTCTCTGCTATATGTGAATTCAACTCCCTCTCTGGGTGCAAGATGCAGATTTTTTTTTTTTTACACATATAGAGGTGAGATAAATAGTCTGAAATCTAATTTCCAGAATTCCACCCATGTGTGAATGCACATGCAGTGATTTTTGTCCATATCTGTGTAACCGTTTGTGTCTTTGTCTTCATCTTTGTATCCCTGCATGTGTGTTGCGTGACAGTGAATGGGGTGGGGGTGGGGGGGTGGCACTGACAAACTGCCAAGGGTGAGGAAAGAGTGTGTGAAGGAGAGTGGCAGGGCAGCCCAGTTGTTCTGCTCTGTTTCACCATAACTGTATTGTCAGATATGAGGATGGGCACTGATATGAGTACCATGGGAGCCTGACTTGGTGTCAGCTGAGAGCTCTCATCCATATTCATTATCATATTATAATAACACCCCATTGCCCTCAGAGACAACACATGGGAAGCTCTCCACCCTCCAGTGCCTTGAAGACATCCTTTTTTTTGTTTGTTTTGCTTTTTTTGTTTTTTTGCATTTACTGACATGTTGCTTGAGATGTCAGAAGGTAGCGAGATGTCTTTTAATTCAGTTTATAAAATGTTTTAATAAGAACGGCTACTCAATATTAGTAACTGTAAATGAGTTATACATTGCAAAAACAGGATGTATTTTTTGTGCTCACTGCTATTTGTGACAGAGTGGTCAAACAGAAACGAGGGTTTGAGTGTTGTGGCTAATCTTCCTGTGTGGTTAGGAGTTAGTCATAGCTTAGATTTCAACTGTAACAGAGCAATGAGTGCAACAGGTTTTAGATGTACCAGACTGAGTTTCTTTTTCTATCAACCTCGCATATAGGTCAGTAACCCAAGCGCACATGCACCTTAGTTTAATTTAATCTAATGTGTGACACCCAATTGAAGCTTGCAAGTAAAGTGCACACACTAACACTTGCATGTACAGTCCAGGTTTGGTGCACAAGCCCTCTTGCCTTCTTGCTCAAGTCCTCTCAATCAGGGGATGCTTGTAGGCACATCAGGACTTTTGTGAATTATTCACTGGATTAACATAAAAGTTTTAAAAGGGGGACTGAGTGACACATGGATGAATAGCGTGAGTCACTTTCCTCATGAGTTGGAGGCTTGCTTTCTAACATTACTTTTTCTGGGATTTACGAAACCTTCCCCTTCCATGTCCGGTGTTAACCAGATGTTTAAAGTTTAATGTCACATGTGAATTAACAATGTGAATTTCAAGATCGCAATGGTGACATGAAACCTTAAGTAGTCATCTCAAAAAATAACTTCAGTGATTACATTTTCTGGGAATGTGGAGGGGGGAAGGGGCTGCGAGATTGCACTGGGTTGTATTTGAAGTGTTCACTGCTCATATTAGCGCATATTAAAATATATTGTGTGTATTAAGTCAGCTTGAAATTCCTCAGGCAAACCTGCACAAGACACAGCACAGACTCTAAGTTATGCTTGAGAATATTTGTTGTATAATTCATCCATAAGCATTAAGTTTCTTGGTTTTAGTCATACTATGGCAAGATTACAAGTTTCCATTGCTGATCTGTTTTTAAGATTTAAAATTGCCTTCGATTTTAAGATGTTTCTAGTGTTTTACGTTACATTATATGTGGTCTGTTAACTTTAGTAGCAATCCACATGACTTAATTTTCTTTTTTTAAACCAGATACATTAGGTGAAGGAGGAGACAGGACTGTGTCTCACTGAACACATATAATATGTGTGTGTGTGTGAGAGTGAGGTGGCATTTCACTGAGTGTTATCATGTCTAAAATAGACAGTGTGAAAAAAGCAGGGTTTTGAGGCCTTCTGCATTTTCCTGTCTCTGTTTGCAGTATACACTTACATTTGCTTCCCCAAATGGCCCACATGTCCTGTAATATTTTAATTGGCGCTGGATGAAACTTCCTCTCCTGTTGTCTAAATATGTGCCCATATATGCCTGCTGCACTGCACGTCCTGTCCCCGGAGGAGCAGGCCAAGGCAGATGGGAAGGCCACTGTGTTGTGTGGTGTGTGCACACATGCATGTAATTAATGCAGCTACTTAATTACAAAACAAGTGATTAAAATCCCCCCCCCAAAAAAGAGCCTCTCCTTTTTCTCTATATTTTTGCTCCTTCCTGATGCTCACCGTGGCTGTCAGACACAGGCTGACCAGAGTAGCTCTTCTACTTTCGTACAGAGCTGTTTTTCACTTTCTTTTTTTTTCAGAGGCCAAGTGGGGGGGTGGGAGTGGGGAGTTTGCAGCTGCCACTTGAATGCACATATGGACTGAGTGGTGGTGAGAACTGGGGGTGGGGGACAGAGCACATGGCTCCCTCAGTCACACTTTTAGCAATGGATGGTTGTGGAAAGTAAGCAGCTCTGTACATGCGCAACGTTTTGATTTATGAAGACAATTTTGACAAATGAGACTGAGAATTTTTTTCACTATCATTTACAGTAGTACCACGAGTGACTTCTGAAAGGTCTCTAATGTCTACTTCAGTGTTTCTTTCATCTGTTTCACACCTACATAGACATTCAAAAACATTCACGAAAGCCCTTATTAAAGTGTTAAACTTTATATAGATATTAATTCAGGAATAATTGAAGTGGTTAAGTACAAATCCAGCTTGCATGATGTTTGTCTCTCAAGTTCTCTGAAATGTTTGTTGTCCAGATGAGCTTTGGGGGGGGGGATTAAGAGTGTTCAAGCACATGTAGAATGACAGCTGATGCTCATTAGATGGGCTACAACTAAAAGACTGCATCAATTCAAAAAAACAAAAACAAACAAACCAAAAAAAAAAAAGCAACATTCAGGTTATGGTTAAAAAAAAAAAAAGATTTAGTTAATAAGCTTAATTTATTTGGCACCCATTCAGATATATAGTGCTAACAACTTCCCATTTTTATATGACACACCAATTTAGCTTGTTCTCCGGGATCAATATTTGCAGAAAAAAAAAACCCTCGATATAGAGTGAAGGCTGAAGACCTTTCACTATATGAAAATGCACTGTGTGGCTCAGCGCCCATGTTTGAGGTTGATTATCAGATGATATCACCCTGGCACCAGTGGTCTGGGCGGCTCTTTTTCCCGTCTGGGGATGCCGTGAGAGATGGACAGCAGCTCCCTGGGGGCCAATGAAAGGGGTTGTTATTAGAGGCACTTCCTGTAAAAAGTTACTTACAAATATCAGACTCATAAAACACATTAGTGTGTGTGTGTGTGTGTGTGTGTGTGAGAGAGAGAGATAGAGAAAAGAGTTGTTCTATCTAGCAAATAGCCATTGTAATCTAGGCTGTACACATATGGACTTGTACTAATCCGCATCAGGGGTTAAGCCTGCTACAGATGGTTGTCCTCAGTAATATTATACACATATGACATGTAGACATGTAGAGAAAGAGCCTGCACTAATATACTAAATATTATGCCAGAAGTTAATCTTCAAAGTGCCTGTGATTTCAGTACCATTAGTTAAATCTTATCACTTCACTATAACAGGAACGGTATTACTGGAGTCTTTTATTACTCACAGCTACTGTGTGTTGTTTTGCTGCATAAGGTGATGAGTCACAGCCTAAATAAGGTTATCCCCTCCATTAGGACATGCAGGCTGACACCAGAAGCTACTCACTGCCCAGCCTATTTGAGCAACAGCTGAGACATCACACGCCCCACTGTCCACTGCATGCATGACATCATTTTCACTCCTCTTTTTTATATGCACCCATAAGCAATTAATGCCTCTCTGTCTAAATTAAGACTGCCGCTGCTCTTTTAGCTATTTCTCTCCTCTGTGTCCCGTTAAAGCCTTTGTAGAATTTCTGCCTGACATTTTTAACTGTCGTCTTTCATTTTTCTGTTGTATCTTCATACTTACTCCCCTTCTTCTTCAACATAATCTTTTTTTACTCTACTCACACATCTTCATGTGTCCATGTGTGCCCCTTCCTCCGTGCCTGCTTTTCCAGTCCCTCAGGCTGCAGTGACATGTGCGTTGCAGTCTGCAGCCTCACTACTCTGCTGTGTCCTCAGGCCTTCCCATCACCCTGTACTCTCCCCTCGTGCTTTTAGGCCCTTCTGTATAATTCATAAGCTTCCTGTGGCTCCTGTCATGTTTCATCGAGGCCACAGGAAGGCATTGTGTAAATAATGGAGCATCCCCAAAGACATGTTCAATGCTGACTGCCACAGCGGTGTGCCTTGCGCTCCCATGGCGAGGACAGGACAACTATGTGTGTGTTTTGGTGCCTTCCGCACACATGCCATGCTCTTTACATTATGTTTAGCATATGTGTTAAAATAAAGTGCATACAATTACAGGAATTTTAAATAGTATCAACATTTATATCATTAACGTTGCTTTGTCATGCTACAGTTGTTTGATCTCAGTAGACTATATGGTCCCAGAAATGGCACTGCTTAAAATAAATTTAAAAGAGCATTTTGAAAAACAGATCTCAATGCTAAAAAAAAGAAAAAAGAAAATTATGCTGGATATCTATACTGATATGGACTGGGTAATGTGTTAGGAATGAAGGGGTTCCACATCTTTTGATGGAAATGAAAATTATCAACCTAGAGAGGACTGAAAATAATGCGGCAGGCTAGTTTCTTTTGCTGAAATTTAATCACACTTGTATGCATGCATAACAACATTAGGGCATGCTCTTAATGAGACAATATATGGTGTCCTGGGGGATCTCCTCCTAGATCTGCACCAGGGCATCAGTGAGCTCCTGGACAGTCTGAGGTGCAACCTGGACCAAAAATAGTGTCCCGGAGATGTTCTATTGGATTTAGGTCAAGCGAGCATGGGGGGCCAGTCAGAGATATCAGTTCCTTCATCCTCCAGGAACTGCTTGCATACTCTCACCACATGAGGTGCACTGCTGTGCACCAGGAGGAACCCAGAACCCACTGCACTAGTGTAGGGTTGCCCAGTTTATAGAGGCCTGTGCATGCCTCCATGGATTTGCCACCCCAGACCATCACTGACCCACCACCAAACGAGTCATGATGAATTATGTTACAGGCAGCATAATGTTCTCCACAGCTTGTCCAGCTCTCCTAGGGTAACTGCCTGTCTCCTGGAATCTCCTCTGTGCTCTTGAGACTGTGCTGGGAGACACAGCAAACCTGCTGGCAATGCACATATTAATGTGCAATCTTGTGCAACCTCTGTAGGGTCCATGTATTGCCTCATGGTACTAATAGTGACACTGACACTAGCCAAATGCAAAACTAGTGAAAAAAACTGTCAGAAAAGATGAGGAGGGAAAAAAATGTCAGCGGCCTTCACCTGTAAAACCATTTTGGTTTGGGGGGTTGTCTCATTGTTGCCCCTCCACTGCACCTGTTAATTTGCACCAAAGCAGCTGAAACTGGTTAACAGCCCCCTCTGCTACTTAACTCACCAGATCAATATGCCAGAGATTTAACCAACTTGATGCCATACTCTGATTAAAAAGCATTGCCTTATTTATTTATTTATTTATTTGAGCAGAGTATATCCCACATGAAAACAAGCTGAGGTTCATTTCTCAAACAAGTGCAACATTCTCACGCTGCTACATTGCTTAGCATTGATCACCTCTAGGGGTTTTATTCTCATTATTCACAGCTGCCTCCATCTCATTGTATTCCTAGCATATCACACAACCCTATGCATGCCCTCCTTCACTACATCAATGAACTTGCTCTGTGGTCTTCCTCTTTTCCTCCTGCCTGGTAGCTCCATATTCAACTTCCTCCTCAGTGAGCCTATCTATTTCCCGATTCACTCACTTTTCCTTCATCTGTCCTCCTTTCTCTCTCATTTTCTTCGTTCATCAGCTTCTTAAAGTATTTCTTCCACCTTCTCGGCGCACTCTCTTCACTCATTAGTACATTTCCATCTCTATCCTCAACCTACTGCACGTCCTTTCTAGCATGATTTCTCTGCCTAGCTAATCTTTACAAGTCCTTTATTCCTACCTTAGTGTCCAGTATCACACACAACTCACCATAAATCTTTTCCTTTGCCTTTGCTACCTCTCTCTTTGCTGTCTGCCTAGCTTCCCAGTACTCCTGTCTACTTTCGTCATTGTCCTGCAACCAGCTGTACTTTCTCAGTCACCTGCTAACTCTTCCCTACCACCCAGAGCCTGTCTTAACTCCTCCCTGAACTCTGTGCAACATTCTTCCTTCTTAAACTTATGCCACTGAGTCCTTGCCTCTGCTTTCACTCGCTTCCTCTTCTTGATTGCCAAAATCATCCTACCATCTGATGCTATCTGCATTTTCCCCTGACACCACCTTGCAGTCTCCTATCTCTTTTAAATCAAACCCTCTGCGTAAGGTGTAGTCCACCTGTGTGTACCTTCCTCCACTCTCATATGTCCCTCTATGTTCCTCCTTCATCTTGAAGTATATGTTCAATACAGCCATTTCCATCCTTTTCATAAAATGCAGTATGATGTTGAATGCCTTTCTACATTTCTCTCCTTAACACCATACTTATCACCATACCTCCCCATTTATCCAAACTTGGGACATGTAGTAGGAGTACACTGGCTTGTGGCCCCCCAATAGCTCAGGGCCGAACCTAGATGAACAATCAAAGTGCACAGTGTTATAGGATCTTTTCATTATTAATTTTCATTAATCGGGTATGTTTGTTATTATCTATTTACTATGTGTTTGTGATTACCTACTGTCTCATTTTGGGAAAACAAGACAGGAATTTAATGTAATGTAATAAGGCTGGAGTGATGTCAGGTACAGATAGAAACTGGGCTAGCAATGCAATAAAACATTTAATCTAACACCATTTTTAGTCACATTCACCCAACAGCTATTTTTATTATCTCACTCATACACCTCACTGAGACTCAAATATCACAGTTTGAGGTAATAAATGCAATGAAAGTATAGTACTGACTCCCCACTGAACTGAATAAAGTACCTATCAAAGTGAGGTGTAATGTTTTTGCTTGCACATGCATGTCAGGAAGAGAGAAGCAGAGCAAAATGAACCGCAGTTTGATCAAATCAACATAGGCAATCTCTTGGGGCTGAGAACCTGGAAATACACCATGTGCTTATTGATCTGTGCCATGTTCAGGAAATCACTAGGCTGACTGCTCTTCAATCACATGTGTAACCCCCTGCTGTTCAACTCTGTGGTGGATTCTGTTTAATTCTGCTTGATCTGCCTCCCTGTGGCTGTTAGTTGAGCCTGTGTGTGATATTGAATGGAATCTGTGTGTGAGGATGTGCGGTTAAACATATACTCAACTATCCGGTGGCTCACCAATCAGACCTTTCACAATTTAAGTTCTGGTTTCAACTTGAGTTTCTGGGCTTTACAGATAAATAGCCAAACGGTGACATGAAGGAAACAGGTGGGACCAAAGCATCATAACATAATGTCATCATCATTGTGCAAGTAAGACAGCTGGAGCTGCTCGCTTAATGTTTACATCACAATTATCTAACACAGTTGCTCACAGATTGAGAAGATTGGTGGATTTAATAAAAATTTTAAAAAAAGCAGACTTCCATGAGATTTGATTGTAATTCAATTGAGCAAACAAAATAAATAAGCATGAACTAATCCTGATGTAGCATGGGACAGAGTGAAAATACTTGTTTTTAATCTTGATTGTCTTGGTTTACTAATCAGTGGAAGCCAAAATTCAATTCACTGCATAGCCTTAACAAATGTTGCTCCCACTTTTTGCACACAGCCTAACAGCTTGAGTCAATAATTACTGCAAGATATGTGATGAAGTGACCTCTTGTATATGAAGCTGTCTTCTAAAATCATTCTCATATAGTTTGTCTCACATGTATTTAATTATGTTTAAATGAACTGGTGTATTTATACTTTGCTAAGGACAGAAACTGAGGAATCTGAGGGAGGAGTTTAAATCTGTGGCCCAAGAGGAGTAGGTTGAGGAAATAAGTGAAGCCCAGTTCCTTGAGATGTGTTCCCTCACTTTGGAATAAACCCCCGACCATAGACCCTATGCAGACTGCAGCACTGCCGACACAAACCAAAGGGTGAGGAGTCTACCTTAAAAATTATGAACATCAACTAAGATCTCTGCCATTAGAGTTGAATAAAAACTGCATCATGATAATAAGGATGAAGATTTGTGGTCTCTGATGCCAAAAAAACATGAGGGAAAATCAAGAAAGTAGAGGTTGGAAACAAAGTAGACGACTGGGATGAGGTGAGTCTCACTTATGGTTTATATCTAAATTATATTATGAGATCTGTTGTAGAAATTCTCATTTAAAAAAAATCTATAATTGTTCTCATAGCCTCCTCTTGTGTCTCAAGTCAGCAGCTAGACCTCTTCAGTCTCCTCTGGTGATTACATCATCCTCCTCCCAGAGTGTTTTGACACCAGCCGGCCTCTGAGGAAGTCCATGTACAGCTCTGCCATTTCGCAGCACCACCACTGTTGCTGCTGCTGGGATTCTGGCCAAACCAGACGTAGAGCAGGAGAAAGAGGAAGGTTGCAAGCTAGAGCCCGGTAGGCACGTACCACTGAGAGACAGGCAGGAGCCAACAGAGGTGGTTCACTGGCAAACACTGGGCCTCCACCTTTCACTCAAATCAGCAGTAGCATGAACCAGATTCCGTGTGCCTCCTGAACTGTGGATGCTGTGCTCATCCCTGAAGTGATGACATCTCTGAAACCCTTGCTGTCCCCACTCACCCTCTACTCACCCAGGTTAGACCGGGCGTCAGTGACAGAATACGTCTGTGAATATGTTAAGAATGTACAAAACAAACTTCTGAAGGGCAAAGGGACAGGCTTCACAAATGAACTTACATTGTAAATACTCTGATTTGGGACATTAGTGTGTTTCACACATTTGTTAGTGGTGTGCAATACTGCCAAATTTGGTACTGATCCAATATCAATGACCAATAACACTTTGAAAATTAACATTACCTAATGATGAAGATCTAACATGAGTCAGGACTGAAACTTCATTTTCACCGTATGAGCTTTCTGGATATTCTTTGCCTCTCTGGAAGGACTCTGCCAGTGGGCTCTGTCAGAGGGATTTCCCTCAACCTCACTTAGTTTCATTTGCTGCTTGTTAAGGGGAAAAAATTCTCCTTTTCCTTTTTTTGTGATGTGTTTCTATTGGATTTATTGCCACAATAGAGAATTTCCTTCCTACACGCATCGCTATTTACAATATTCATATTTACAGCCATAAAATGCCTCCACAGGATGCTCCTCTTTCTCATTCACCGCTCCCTACATGTGTCTGCTCAGTGCCACTGAGGACAAAACACAGCAGAGGAGGGAGAGGAGTGGTGTTTGCACACAAAACACCTACTGTTTTATGAAACAGGAGCAACGTACTTAACTTACAGGAGAGAAACAAACTAAAGTATCGACCCATTGCCAATACCAATGTTAGTATTGAACCTATCAATATTTGGATCCATCTACCCGCCCCTACCTGCCCCTAATATTTATATTAGGGGTGGGTACAAATATCCATCCATCCATCCATCCATCTTTCTCTGCTTATCATAATAAATATTTTAAAAAATGTATAAAATATATATTTAAAGCACATTAAAAGTTCATTCACATTTATCTCCTCTTTTCCAGTGATGCATTGACTCAAGCCGCCAGACAAGACCCTTCCAAGAAGGACAAACTGTAGGAGATGGATTTCAGAGACCAGCAGCTCAACCGGTTTGTGTTGAAGAAGCATTTCTCCAGCTTGGAGCACACCATCGATGGCTCGATACACTTGGCCAAAAAACACTGGAACGAAAATCATGTGACTCTGGAGTGAGGGCTGGAAAGAAACAAAAAGGCAATGTAAAGGCTGTGAATTAATCCAACTTTAAAACTTAATGTTAAATGAATAATTGGAATAAATAGCAAAGGGACAGTCCACCTGTCTATTTTCATCTACTTACACAGATACAAATGAGTCCCACTTATTGCCGACAATGTGGACCAAGCTTTTGCTGCAGTTGGACAGGGATAAAATAGCCCATAACAATGAGCCATTGTGATCCCCCGAGAGTTGGCGCACACCCTCCAGTTCCCCTTCTTAAAGATAGAAACCGCCACCCCTTTCTGCCAAGACAGCCCTGCAACATCAAGAGGCATCAGGGTGAATCTCATCCACCCCAGGGACCCTGCCACCTAGGAGTCATTTAACTACTTCAGTGACCTCACCTTCAGTGATGGGCGAGTCTTCCAACCATCCCCAGACTCTGCCTCCACTACAGAAGGCGTGTCAGTGGGATTAAGGAGGTCCTCGAAGTATTCCTTCCATCACCCGATTATATTCTCAGTTGAAGTCATCAGTGCCCCACCCACACTATACACTGTGTGAAAAGAGCACCACTTTCCCCTCCTGAGTCACCTGATGGATTGCCAGAATTACTTTGAGGCTGTCTGAAAGTCTTTTTCCATAGCCTCACCAAACTCCTTCCACACCTGAGTTTTTGCTTTAGCTACTACCCTAGCTGTGTTCCGCTTGGCCTGTGGGTACCTATCAGCTGCCTCTGAAGTCCTGGGTGAAGGGCCAGACAACGAGCGATTCCAGTGACACCTTATGAGAGAATTATTAAGGGAACAATTTATTCTGCCCAGGAAAGGAGCCAGGCCTGAGGAGGGTGCTTGAGGGAGAGAGGTGCCTGGGCCTTAGCCTGTAGGCCCATCACCCACAGGAGGTGCTTTAAAGGTTTGGTGATGTGTGTGTCAGGCAACGGTTTTGGACCATTCTCTGTAAACCCTGGAGATCAGCAGTTTCTGAAATGCTTAAACCAGCCTGTCTGGCACCAACAACCACACCACATGGGTCATTCTCTGAATTCGGTGCACTTTGTGTCTCCCAGGTTTACCTCAAAGATTTTCATATAAAGTAAACCACAACATTTCTTTAAAAACAAGAAATGGAAATATCCATGTGTCTTTACAATATAAAGTCACTTAAATCAACTTTCTTCCCCCTCTTGCTGTTTTCATATTTTTTTTCTTAATTTGTCATACACTTTAAAGGATGAGTAAACACTAATACATATATTTCATAATAAAATGAAGATAAATGATCAAAGCAAGACTTACTTGAATTCAGTTATTTTTTCAAATTAAGGTAAATTATTCTTGAATGAAAATGGTTCCATATATGCTTGCACATTTTAATTAATTGCTGCACCTATTTCCCATTTTCATAGCAAAATATAAAGAAATGAGAGGTGGATCAAGACTTTTGCAAAGTTCTCTATGTCACATCATAACGACTTACCCAAAGCCATAGGTAATGTTTATAGGTGGAAGATGTAATGTAGAATGCAGTGGTGTGTGGTGAGCTTTACAGGAAGGCCAGCAGAGACTACCCCCCCCTTTTAAAAAGGCTAGTTGGACCACATTACCTCTCTGAAAACCTCTTGGTGCACTATGTCCTTTGTCTGTTCAATAGAGTTCTTGATTTCATTCAGTTCAGTTCCAGTTAAATAGTCTGGCAACTGTGCAGAGGTTAGTCAGGTCTGAATAACTTCCTGCTTCTTCAGGTCAGAGAGAATTTAGTCAGGTCTTCTGACTGGACTGGATGCACCCAAAAGTAATAGTTAACAACAGTATGTGGGATATGTTAGTCCTACCATATTAGAGTATTTCACCAGTAAGGGAGAAGGAATAGTTGAGTTCTTTCTCTAGTAAATGGAATGACTAGGTCCTTGGGCAACTCGCCACCTCCTTGGCCAAGGAGGAAATCCAGGTTCCAACCCCAGGGAGTTTCAAAGGGTATCCAAAATAACCCAGCCTGCATAACCATAAAACCTTTATTTTATACAGTCACGGTATTACAATCATCTGTGGCAATATTTCAATGGGATCTACCTTTCTGTTTACCCCTAGACATAATTATATAATGACAATTTCATTTGTGATACTTTTCATTCTTTTCTTTTCTAAGCCATAAGGCTAATTTGCTTTCTCATTGAATAAGACAAATTTTAATAATTTCTGCCTTAGTTATGGAACCATTTCATTTAGCCTTTGAAACGTTAAATTACAATTAATTTTGACACTTTTTAATCGATGAATTCTCATCTTATTTTATACTTATTTTGTGAATTAAATCCTGTTCCAAACTATATTCCAATGTAAATTCTCTTCACAAAAATTCTTATACGGAGTATGAGTCCACATAACCTATCACACATAAATGAAAACACTGAGCACATTTTTTAAAAATAGCTTTAAAAAGTATAAACAATGCATTGGTACAACAATACCCAATTACATACAAACCAAAACGTGCACTTTCGACTTAAGTTTCCTAAACAATGAAATATATCCATCTTTATGAAAAGTAATTAAAACACACATCTACACACCACAGCAATAATTTAGCATCTTAAATTTGTTCCAGGCAAGGAATAACACAACCATTTCAGCAACGTGCAGACTGACATACCAACACTATAACTGGCTACATTAGCTTAACTAAAAACTTACTGGGACATTCAGTCTCCAAGCTGAGCGATTCTTGGGTGTTTGGGGCCCTGGGCCCTGCTCTCGGCTTGCGCTGCCCCCTGCCTCATGTTCTCTGGTGCTCTTGCCCTTTGGCCGACTAGACTATAGTTTTACTTGCTTAAGCTGCCGGACAGTACAGGTTAAAAAAAAAAAAAGTTTCCTCCCTCCAATAGGATTCCAGTATGGGCTGTCTTCAGTGACTCCACTATCAAACTGCATTAATTCTGATTCCAGAGACAATAGCCAGATGGATGCAAACAGGAATGAGGAAGGCGTTATGACAGCACTTTCTGAGATGAAAGAAGTGAGATCACTTTTATTGTAATTTTTTAATTGATGTCTATTTTTATATTTCACTTGCTTCCCCTGACTGAATGCCACTGGACTAGAATGCCTTACATTATCTACCTTGCATGACTCAACATACCAGTGCAGTGCCTGCAGTCAAAGGTAGACAAGTTAAGAATAAAGGCCTAAAGCCATGCCATCCTCCTGGTATATCATCGATTTGCAATTAAAGATGCATAGCAACAAGGACCAAACCCTTAAAAGTGACACCACCCATAATCAAAATAACTTCACACTTCTCACTTATGCAGGTCCATTGCTATAAACAGGCCATCACCCAGTACGTTATATGTACTAAATCAGTACCAATACAAAGGAGGGTGGCACTGTGAAATCAGAGGATCTCAATGCGCCAAGAGATGCAGTTTGCACAGCTGTTAGTGGCTGTTAATAAACTCCAGGCTGGCAGCAGGATTTTGTTTGATCACTTCAGCTGTGGTGGCCTATATAAAAACAAACAAACAAAAATCCCCCAGCAACAACAGCATAAACATGACTGCATGTGGCATTTTTCCCATTGGAAAGCTCTTTATATGATTCAGTTGCTCAGAAAAAAAGCAAATAATCTTTCTGGAAAAAAAACAACCACAAAAACATTTTCAAGCCTGAATAATGCAAAAACAAATTTAGATTATGGAATCGATTGCGTTCTAAATCAGCTGAGTGCCTGGAGGCAAGAGGTGAGTGTCTGCTATCTTTGAATGCATAATCCTCTTTCGGAATGGATGTCATAAAAAGTGTGTTACTTACAATGTGATGAACTTGGGTCCCATGTGCTGCTGAGGCTTTGTTTTGGATTAAGTGGTGCAGAAATGGGGGATTAGACAGCACACCGAAAAATAAAGGCACTGCAGGTGTGGAAACCTAGAACAAGCCATTAAAGAGAAAGCACATTTGTCTTTTGTGCTTAACCCATTCATTCCAGCAGAAGCAAATGAGGAATATCATCCTTATTTAGGTGAGGGTGGATGGTTTTCTGTCTCTCTGTGTGTTATCTCTGTTACACACCGGTGACCAGTCAATGGTGTAACCTGCTGGATAAGCAGATATGAAAATACATTGATGAAAGAATCTTTATTTAATCTTGAGCAGCTCCTGTATTTTGTCTCTGTTTGTTATCAACTGAGCCAGGAACCTGTGGCCCTTCTGTTCCTCGCTGTACTGATTTCAATGCTAATGTATAAACTGATGTCAGTCTGAAGAAGCCTGCAGCAAAGAGCTTGTATTTTCACCGGCGGCAGTCTTCTCAAATCTTCTCTCTCTCTTTTTTTTCCATTCTGTTTTTTTGCTCAGGGGCAAAACTTCTTCTGCAGTTAATTAAAGGGTACTTTATCGCCTATTTTATTAGCTAATGTTTTATACCACTCTTCACAAAGACACACATAAACCCACACCAACACTCTCTGCCCTCCAGCTGCAGAGGTGCAACTGTAAGGGCTGAAAACAGCAGTGTACCTGTCCTTCTGGCATCCCTTGGGATTTAGAAGATAAAGAAGGTGTTTGGGACAATTCAAAGAAACACTTCCTGAAGATTTTTGTAGTGTATGTTGTGCACGACTGAACAGGTTGCTCTTGGCTTTGTTCAGAAGAGATGAAGGCTAGCTTTAGCAATGATGAGGTATGGTTTTATCATTACTGGCTAGACAGGAACTATTTTTACCGCTCCCTTCCTTTACTGTCTTCCACCGCACAGTAAAAATGTGCCCGAGATGAATGAAGCCATTTTTGCTATTCATTCTCTCCAGCCTCGCTACTATTCACTCACTCTTTCTTCTATCTTTCTTTTATTTTTTCTGTCTCTTGCCTCTTCTCTGTGGACATCCCCTGGCCAGTGACAACGAAAAGCCTCTTTATGAGGACCATAATGCGAAGTAAAGCTTTGAATTCAGTCTGGATGCCTCGGGGGTATGTTGCATGTCTGAGCTTAGTTTCATGTCCCATCCCATTCAAAAGGGCTGACGAAAGGGCATCGTGCACAAACCAAAAAGAAAAAAAAAGAATAGAAAAAAAGCCAACAACTGTGTGTTCTTAGAAAACCAGGGTACAGCCTGTGGTATTGATTCTGATGTTCACCATCAGCTCATGTTAAAAGATTAATGTTGAGATGCTCTACAGAGACGTTACAGTACAGTACAGCTATAGGAAGATGTACAACTTTGTACACAAACAAATATTTTTCAAAAACATCAGTACTGAAAGATTTGAGTCATATTTTAATCAAATAATTGTAATTATAAAAAGAAAGTGGGTGGAAATGCAGTGACTCACAGTGCTGCCATGCTAAGGCTAAGCCCAGTCAGATAAAAGGTGTGTATAAAGCCCCCTCTAGTGGTGAGATTGCGGCCTCCTTGTTTTGACAGAGCTGAGAAAAAGAGCAGCCATTGTGCCATTCATGTGCAAACACTCAGGTGAAAATATTCAAAAGGCAATTGGTATCACAGATAATGTACTAAAAGCCTTGTTTTGCTGCATCCCTCTCAGTGCGATGCATTTTTTAAATGAAACATCTGCAGTGATAAAGTTGCGTGACTGTCATTGCACAATGCCTGTGTTGATGAGACTCCTGAAAGGACAACAATGCCAGCAGTCACAGATTTTTCTGTGCGAGCATGCCACGTGGCAGCGAGCCAGCACACAGACACTGGCATGTGTCCTGATGGTTTGACACAGAGATGGGAACAGTTTTCCGAGAGGGCTTCTGTTATTGTCAAAACAGGCGCAGTACACGGAATCATGTTTTGATTTATTTTCTATATCTGCAACCAGCTAAGACACCCCCCCCTTTTTTTAAACGCCTGGCCAATAGATGGCAATGCAACATCAAATATGAAACAGGTGTCTTTAAATTGCCATATATAGAGAAAAGCAAGAAAATACATCACCATTATCAGACACATCAGCCTCACTCTGCCTCTGAATTTGGGGAACGCTTTGGTGGGAATGAAATACCCTTGTTAGGAGGAGATCATAACCATGTACATGTACATTTTTAGAATACATTTCTAGCAGGCTATATTTACATACATTAAAAAAAAAAAAAGTTTGACAAAAATAGAATATTTTTCAAATATCCAACTTACTGGCCTGGCCTTCGATCAGCCAAAGCTGTGAAGCAGACCGACAAATCAACAACAGTCATCATTTAAACACAAGAATCTCTGATTTGGAATACATTTAAACATTTCGCTCCGCCAAACAAAACGTGTAGCCTGCATGCACAGACATGTCATTCTCACATCTTGGCAACAATGAAAAGTAAAGGGCAGAAGTTACGACCTCTCTGTTTGGCTCACAGTCCCGTGAATTCTCCAGTGCCTGCTTCATGCAGCTGTAAATAAAGGTAATTGTACAAAAAACTTAATTAAACCACATAAATCCTGTTTACGACATCTGGGCTTTACTGAGCCGCTGAATCATAGGAGGAAGGAGGATGCAGTTTGTGTGCACGCTTATTTTTCACTCACACCATCCTGCCCGCAGGCTTCCATATGCTTACCCTTTTTTAGACACACACACACACACACACACACACACACACACACACACACACACACACACACACACACACACACACACACACACACACACACACACACACACACACACACACACACTACAGGGTACACCCATCCTAAAATTCTCCCCCTTCTGTTCTGTATGAAGTGCAGCTTTATTGTGGCTCTTGTTGAAGTCACTTTCTGTGAAACTGGAATCTCAGAGCAATGATTCATCTTATTCATTAACTTAATTGGAAGTGAGTATATGTGTGTGAGTGTGGTGGATCTGTCTGACTGGCACTCGGGATGGGATTCTCTGGTATTCTACACCACAGACAGCTCAGCTCAGTGCCCATGATCTTGTGACCTGATGAGCAGATATTTAACAAGCGCAGGCAGCGGACGGAGCATACAGACAAGGGTGTCCCCTGTTTAGAAAGCAAGTAAACACATTTATGGAAGGTCAAGCAGAATTCAAAGTGGTCTGCTTTACACATTTGCTGTATAAATGATAATGCCAAGGTGGACATTTAGTTAATCGATTCACGTTTGTCTGGATGCAGAATGTAGCGGCTGTGTGTACAGCTCCAGCAGAACCTGCTTTCTCCTCTCTGTCTCAGCAGTTTCATCCAGCGAATACAACCTTTTATGATTGATTGATATTAGATTGAGCTGGCTGGCTGTTGTTTCAGCACCACTGACTTTAGCAAGAGTTGCAGCTGAAGATTACAACACTGATTGCATTTCAATTTTTAATGGAAAGTGCCAGAATATCCAGAGTTCTTCACCCACAGTGCTTTGCGTCATTAGCAAGGCTCAGAAAGACAAATTGGTTGTATTACAAGTTGCCTAATGCTCATTTATTATTTGTAATAATAAAGTGGCACATATGCATGCGCCCCTAAAATTTATTAGGGTGTACAGCGCACTATTCATGGAGGATGATGCTTTTTCACAAGCTCATAAGTCACTCGGGTCTTCGTGGCAGTTATTAATTTGTCTAAGTGATGATGTGCAGGTGAATCCACTGGGTCTGATCTGGTTGTATATGCTGGACTGCAGTTAGAAATGGTCCAACTATGTGTGTCCTAATAGTGCCAGAGTCAGAGGGTAACTCAGAGGGATGGGCAAACATGGCAGGGAATATGATTAAAGATTATGGATCAACTGCAAAGGCAACAGGCTACAGTGTTACCTGCAAGAAAATGGATGGATGGATGGATGGATGGATGGATGGATGGATGGATGGATGGATGGATGGATATTATGCTCAAAGGTTAGCCTAAAGCTTGAGAAAAAGCTATGTTAAAAGCACAGACAGTAGGCTGTTAGAAATTACAGGGGAAAGTGAATCAGGCAATCCAGAGAAAGATCTAAATCACTTCTACAGTAATGTAACAGATGAATAATTCACTAGCAGAAACGGTGCTATTCCCACCAATACATCTTCAGCTTTCTCTCTGGCTGACTATACCGAAGCAGCCCATAATTGCTCAGGGCATGAAGTAGTACTTAAAGCCCAGAACGATGTAGATCAGAGTGCAATGCACACTATAGTGACAGGCACCACAAGTAACTAGTCCATCATACTAACCTCTATACTCTGGCAGGTGAGCAAGTTAAGGGGCCATAATGCTGCAACACTGCTTGCACATCACCGAAGGCACAAGTCCTGCACAAAGTGCAGAGGAGAGCTTTTGAATCGCAGGGAGGCGAAAAATTGCACTAGTTAGTATTTAATGAAGGCACATAAAGTGGAAATCTCAGTGTTCAAGACCTCAGTGAAGTGCTACCCTGGAGGAAAAATGCAGTCTGGAGCCCTGATGGAAAGACTTTGATCCAGCTGCAACAAATCTTTAAACTGATTTGAGCATTCACAGGGCGCTGTTGCATTGTGGTTTGTTTTGAACTAAGAGATAAACAAGTTCTCACATAATCGCCAGAGCTCTAAGATGAGGAGATCATACATCCATGTAAAGAACTCCACAGGAGTGCTTAGGCCTTCATCCCTTCCAGTCTTATCTCATCCAGCAGTATGCTGGAGGAGTATTTCTCTGTAGCAAAAGTGAAAAACTGAATATTATGGCCAACTCAACCCCCCCCTCTCAGTTGATTATTACTGTATGTAGCTGTTCTCTCAAAGGTCAAGAGAAGTGATTTGTCTCTCTACAGCTCTGCAGTGTCTCTCACTCTAAATCCCAGTGGTGTCTGGGTGGAGATGATAGAGCAGCCCATTCCAACCCTTCCAAACTCCCTAACCGACCCCTCCTTCCTTTCTCCCTCAGTCGGTCATTCCCTTCCGCAGTCCCTCAATTACATGCAAATGCATGCAAGAATGCACATTTTTGTTTTGAAATCCCTTATCCAGAAGACAAGGGTATCGAAGACAATGTGCTGAAAGCTACGCGTAGCGCCATTTCACGAAGTTTATTGCATTTCTCTCATGATAATCCCATACCAGCTATGCTCATGCATGTTTTATAAATCAGCTTAGCCTTGTGATGGAAAACAGAAAAAAGTTAAGCAAATATTAAAACCTTCTTTTGCAAGTCTATAGATTTGCAAATCCACTGGCATTTACATTGTATTATGGAGGGGGGGGAACGAAATCTGAAAATATTTGCTGTAAACTTACAACAATTGTAACTAATGTCACATTTCCACTTGCCATACTAATATTTAAGTGTAACTTTCTCACTATATAAAAAAGGCAAGTCTTCTCTTTTACTTACTCTTCTATTTCTTTTACTCCCAGGGCTCTACATCTTACTTTTCTTCTCTTACAGCTGGTAGTGCTGATTTGATTCAGCATTTCCAGAGTTCCCCAGCTCCCCGTTGCTTGTTCTCTCAGCATTACTCACAGATGGCTGCAGAGGAGGCTATAGGGACACTGGGCTTGCAAGAGCCAATTGGCTGGACACTTAGCTACAACATGTAACTGAGTACCCATTGTTATGCTTTTTTGTTCCTGTGTTTGTCCTCTTTATCACCCTGAGCTAAAGAGTCACTTGCAGTCACAAGTTGTGCACGAACCTTTGTCCATACTTGTACTGTGTTCATGACTTTAAAGGATATAAAGTTATGTTATGCATACATTAATAAGGCGCTCAAATTCCCTTTATAAACCATGCACAACTATTCACTGTGATGCAGCTTCCCCCCATCACATGCACAAATTATGTATTGAGGGCAAGGACACTTCAACCTGTGGACTGAAGGAAGCAGGGATCAAAACGACCACTCTACCTGCTGGACTTTAGTTGGCCCCTTGACAATGACAGTGATTATAATGTTTTTAACAAATATTTAACTCTCAAGTTTTGCAGACTGCAATTGCCTCAATGTGATAAACCAAGGTTAAGACTGAGCCTTTTGTGGAGAGCTAACCCATGTTTTTACCCATTAATGTGCCCATGAATAAATGGAATATAAATCAAACCTATTCTGTATAAGTAAGTCATTACTGAGGTTAAATACAGTGGTCGAGGGCAGAGTTTAATTAGACCATTTTTTCTGTTCTGTAAGGCAGGTCATTCACTTAGCTTTAACAGACCTTCTTGGGATCTTAAAGGAACAAAAGTTAATGAGCCATCAAAGTTTTCAGCCATTAAAAACGGGACCCATCTGAAATTATTCTGTCAGCTGCTCACTTTAAGGGCCACCATAGCAGATCGTTTGCCTCCATCTCAACCTATCCATAGCATCCTCTTCCGTCACACCAACCTTCTGAATGTCCTCCTTTACTACATCCACGAACCTCCACTGACGTTCTGGCAGCTCCATTTTCAACTAATTTCTGATCATGTCAAGGCTGGCCGCTGTGCAGGCAGGAAGGGGGACCCCAAATTGCAGAACTCCAGGACAGGTGTAAATTCCACACACGTTTATTTACACCAATCATACAAACATAATCCAAAACATGAGCTCTCCCCGGAATACACCAGACGGGGGAGAGACGCGAAACTGACTAGACTTGACTTGACTTGACCTTACACGACTAAACATACATGAAGGACAGTGGACTACAACCAATGAAGCGACAACAGGCATAGAAAACACAAGACTTATATACGCAGAAGATAACGAGGAGAATGGGAACAGCTGGGAAACACAGGAAATACTAATCATAAAGACAAGACCAAGGGAGGCAAAACTGAACATGACAGACAGAGACCAAATGACTATCAAAATAAAACAGGAAGTCAAATGGGGAAACAAGGATGCAGACCTGACACATGGAAACACAAGGAACAAGAAATAACAACCTGAGGACCACTACGAAAGAAAACAAAAAACACTGGGCCACTGGCCCAGGACCATGACAGATCATGTGGATTCTGCTCACTCCCAGTGGAAATCTTAGCATCTTTGGCTCTGCCACTTCCAGCCTCCTCCTGTCTTTTTGTCAGTGCCACTGTCTCTAAACCTTACATCACAGCAGGTCTACCATCCTGTAAATCTGCATCTTTCCAGCTGCCTCACTCTAATGCACTCACATGGATTCTGTTATGTTTCTACTGTCTTTCATTCCTCTCCTCTCTAGAGCATACCTCCACCTCTCCAGACTCTGTCATTTGTGAACATCATAGTCCATGGAGACTCCTGTTTGACCTCATCTGTTAAACCTGTCCATCGCCACTGCAACCAAGAGGTGCTCAGAGCCGATCCCTGATTTAATCACACCCCCAACTTAAACCCATCTGTCACTCCTACTGCACACCTCCCCACTGTCTCACTGTCATCATACATGTCCTGCACCACCCTTACATTTTTCTGCTACTCCTGACTTCCCCATGCAATACCATAGTTCCTCTCTTGGCACCTTATCATACGCTTTCTCTAGAGCCACAAAGACAAAGTGCAAATCCTTCTGACCTTCTCTACACTTCTCCATCAACACTTTCATAGCAAACATCACATCTGTAGTGCTCTTTCTTGGCATGAGGCCATACTGCTGCTCACTGATCGTCACCTCTCTTCTTAACCTGGCTACAATGAGTCTTTCCCATAGCTTCATGATATGGCTCATCAACTTTATTCCTTTGTAGTTGCTACAGCAACATCACCCTTGCTCTTGAAAATCGATACCAGTACACTTTGTCTCCACTCCTCAGACATCCCCTCACTCTCCGTGCTCATTTTAAACAATCGGGTTAAAAAGCCCACTGCCCTCTCTCCTAGACATCTCCATACCTCGACAGGTATGCCATCTGGGCCAACCGCCTTTCCACTCTTTATCCTTTTCATCGCTGCCCTCACTTCCTCCTTACTAATCCTCTGCACTTTCTGATTCTCCTCTTCTCTTCCTAATTTTCTTCATTCACAAGCTTCTCAAAGCACTCCTTCCATCTTCTCTACAAATTAAATTTAGTGAGAACACAAAAACTATATTACAACTGTAACTATAACTATAGCTTTAAGTATAAATGTATTATAACCCAGATTCCACAGCGCAAAAATACAAATATATTAATTTCACCTTGAAGTGTGGTGCTTGACTCGGCAACAGGGCAGCCTGCGTGCAGAGATATAAGGTGTCATAAATGCCCATTTTATACTCCTGAACAACACCCCCTCCAAAAATGCAATTAACTTCTAAGAAAAGATGTTCAGAACAAAGAGACTTTGGAACAAAATCACATTTAAAGTCAAAGAACTAAGCTTAATTGTGTTAGCAGACTTTGAAGGTAGGTGAAATTCAATCTCAAACTTTAAAAGACCATAGCTGCATCAAATTACTTTGTTCAATTTATTCGGATGAAAATTGCACCAAAGTAATGAAATATTATGCTATAGCCATAGGGGAAACTTTTCAAGGCTAGATGAAAACATTTATTCAGAATAAGGGCACTCTATGATTTGATGACATTGCATCAAGATAATACTGCTGAGAGTGCCTTCTTTAAGAGCCTGTAACGATAAGCTAGATCTCTATTGGAAATGATGAAACAGCTGTGAAATTCTAGTAATGTGTGGCCAAAGTTCTCTGAGATTTTTTTTTTGTATTAAACAAATATCATCCCTGAGTTTCAGAAATCACTTTATTACCCATGCTTTCTAGGATTACCTTTTCTTGAATTCTTGGGGGTGTGTGTATATATATATATATATATATATATATATATATATATATATATATATATATAACTTTGTGTACATGGCATAACTCTAATGTGAAAATGTAGCAGCTCTACTTGCACTGAGACCAAAATTTGTTTATATATATATATATATATATATATATATATAAAAAATATATTATAGCAGTTCTTATCATTATTTTATATATATATATATATATATATATATATATATATATATATATATATATATATATATATATATATATATATATATATACATTTTTTGCTTTGTCACTCTCTTTATTTTGAATATGTATTTTTTTCCACTTTTGAAATGCACCACTCAAGAAAGCTCCGGAGTCTTGGAGTCCCCAGGAGCCGAAGGGCTACATGTTCTATTCAGAGTCACTGTTCTCAAAGTTTGAAAAGGAGTCTGCCTGCCGTCAGTTTGGATTCATAAACCAAAGCGTGGAAGATGTGATGGAGATGGGGGGTGGTGGTGGTGGTGGGGTTTCAGGGGTGAGAGACACGGGGGAGAAAGAAACAAAGACAGCAGACAGGAATGCTTCTCAGCCTGCTGAGGCTTGGATGTGAATTTAGGAAAAAGTGGAT
The DNA here is from genome assembly GCA_024447675.2 of Pterophyllum scalare. Classification (NCBI taxonomy): domain Eukaryota; kingdom Metazoa; phylum Chordata; class Actinopteri; order Cichliformes; family Cichlidae; genus Pterophyllum; species Pterophyllum scalare. The sequence continues at coordinate 20,492 of JAMQGT020000796.1, read as the reverse complement.
ATACTTAAATTTGTCCATGGCGGTTTGTCATAAGGTGTGTGTATTGTGGCAACGGCTATCCATCTTTTTCTTTGCAAGCTCGTATAATTCCTTTGCAGAGAGAGGAGTGACTGGCTTCCCAGGTAGAGTCAAGTGAATGATGCGTCTGATTGCATATCCATGCGGAGGCTCTGAAAACAAAACGGCCACATGTCACATCAGAAAACCTTTCTGATCATGTATTACAACTCTGGACTGAACAGAGATTAAAATGTTCCTGGCAGTATTTTGGTGTGTAACAAACACTGGGCCAGCCTGTGAAATGTGACATTTACATGCAGGCTTGATACACAGCGAATCATTCCACTGAGGCAGTAAAAACCTTCAGTGGACTCATCTAGTTTTGGTTGTCGCAAAAGTTTTGTTTTGGCGTTTGATGTAGCACGCAGTTTTCTCCTGAACCGGTCTGATCGTTCCCATTACAGATTCAGCAAATGTTTTTGTTCAGTCAGCTCCCTCATTTGCAATGCATGCTGAGCTGTCAGGGGGCTGCAATCTTTCCCTCAGTCTTTATCCTGCTTCCTCTCATCCATCCATCCATTCTCCTTCGCCTCGCTTTTTCCTAAGTGGCCGCCCACCCCCACCACGACTTTGTTCACCAAATTAACCAGGGCACCTACTGAAATTGGACCAGCGAGTGGAAAGTCAACTTTAACCTCTTTTATTAATTGGATAGCGTGGCCTCTCCTATCAGTGTGAAGAGGCTACGGAGCATTGGGAAAGTTTATTTATGTTGACCTCCACATAAACGCGCTAAATTCAACAGAGATTATATCAGTGAATTAGATTCTGCATTCATAACTGCAAAGAGAAACTGGGAATGTTACTCATGTTGTAAGTCTGTATGGTAAAAGATGTAATATTTAATGAGAGGAAGAGCCTGCAAAACTCTGAGTGGTCTATATCCTGTTGAAAAGTGAAAGGTAATTAAAGTTGCATAAGTCTGAGTAATTGCTGTAAAAATAAAGTTAGCACTTCACCACCTTTAAACTTTAAACGCCTCATCACTGACAGCAGTTCTGAAGGACGTGCAGAAACATTTCTGTCTGCCGAGTCATTTCACGCTCAAAGTACTGGAGGGATTAGATGTCATGCAGCGGCACATTCAAACTATCATCTAATTTGTACTACAAATATTTATGCCTCTTCAGGATCAAAAGAAAAATAAACAAATTAAAAAAATAAAATAAATAAAAGGCTCATGTGATCCTTTTTATGTTTGCAATTTTGAATAAGTCTAATGAGGGTTTGTGGCTGAGGTCCTGGGCACCATGTGGTTCAGCAGAGCTTTGAAAGGCACCATTCACAGACCAAACTGAACTCACGCCAACCCCAATTGTGCCTTTTCGTTACATCCAAACATCTGTGGTATCCAAAGAACATCCTGGAGGAGACTGGTCTGCGGAAAAATAAACCATTCTGTGTGCCCCCGTGCCTTCCTCTGCCCCAGTCCTCACTCCACGCCTCTGGGAGACACAAGCCTTTCATTCAGATTTCCCCTGCACAGCCAGTCTTGGCTTAGTCAGTTGTATTGTGTTTCTGCTGGTGCTCTGTTCCTGCGTTCAAAGGAACAATTATAGTTGCATCCTGCCCTCTGAACAAATGCACTCACTCAAGAACGACGTGATGTGATCGAATTGTGTTTGTATGGACTCTTACTGTGCAGCTCTGTGCGTCAGATAATGACTTTCTCAAAGTATAACCTGCCTAGAGTCGTTTATCATTAATATGAATGAGTGGCAATTGTTGGGCATGCACAGAAAAACTGCTGGGAAAAAAAAAGTTTTTTAAACTGTACGTTGATGCCAGTCAAGCAAATTCTTATCATGCAGCAGCCCTAACCTTAGCACTGACAAGTATTTCACGTCTCGCGTTACTTATTGTGCGTTATGGCTCAGTGGTTTGTTTTTGTCCATGTGGGGGAGCTGTAAGGCTACCCAGGAGCACTGCAATAGTGCGCCGCTATACTGCTTCTCTAACTCTGCACCTCTGCATCTATATCCTGGGAGACTACTGCAGAGCTACCTGAGAAATCTTGCAAATATGGTAAACAGAGCTGCACAAAACTCAAAAAATGCTGACTCTCAGACTTCAGGCTGGTATTTGTTCCCTGTGGGAAACAGCCCTAAATATACTGTTTGGTTCCTATACTTGTGTTGTTTCTTTGCTCAGTTCTGCTCTCTATATTCATCAGAATTTCTCAGTTTTCTTCAGTCCAGCTGTCTGAATAGTAGGTAAACAAAAAAAAATCTTTACTTTCAGCTGTTCTGTCTATTGCTGCTTTGGAGTTACAAAACAGGCATTGCTAGTCTGCATATGCGGCCCCATTTCAGGGAGAAACCTGCTGACTGTATAACAGCTCCATTTAGTCTAGTAATTTTAATGCGACTGTAAGGAGCATAAATACACGAAGCATAAAAAAGTCTTGAAAAAGATTGAGTTCAATTGTAAGTTCAGCATAAATATCACAGACTTCTGTCCCAAAAGCCTGTTTGGACTTGAATGCATGAATGCATATGTGCAATTATGTAAATAATGTTTACATATTTGGCAGTGTTCCTGTGGATGTGCTTGAACTATGTTTGTGCATCTGTTTCAGAGGTTTATATGTGAGCAAATGTGCATGTGAATATGTAGGTTGGTGGCAGATGCCTCTCAGCATGTGAAAACGCCTTTGGTTGAATCTTTCCAGTGAGAGTAAAAAGAGAAGGAGACCACTGGAGAGCAACAGATGCAGTTTCTGGCTGAGTTAAAAAAAAAAAAAAGAAAAAAAAAGGTTCAAATATCTTCTCTCTGTCTGTGGGAGAAAAGAAAAACTCATAGCAGTGAAAACAACAACAAATGATCAACAGAACCTGCTTTTTCCCCCTGCCATCCCTCTCACTCTCTGTTTCCACTAGTATCACATTGTCAGACCTTATTCCCACACTACATTTACGCAGTTGCATCGTAGCAGAAATCTCCAGAGAGGCTTCATTTCAGTAAAAGATATCTTTCACTGTTAGTTTTTCTGTCTGTGTAGATCACACAACCAACCCAGGCCTAGTGAACAGACTATTATATATATATATATATATATATATATATATATATATATATATATATATATATATATATACATATACACACACACACACACACACACACATATATATATATATATATATATATATATATATATATATATATATATATATATATATATATATATATATATATATATATATATATATATATATATATATATATATATATATATATATATATATTTATATGGATACCACATACTGCTTTACAGCCAGAATGACATTCTTTAGAGGTATAACAAGCTAAACAATGTAGGTTATATTTTGTGAAGTACTAGTGACAGAAATAAGGTGTTTGGGAAGGTCAAATAATTTTAGGTTTGTAGGTTCTTGTTCCTGCTAAGCAAACTAAACAGGATATAATAACTTTCAGAAGATTGAGGGACAAAAATGAAGTCGACTTGGTTGATTTATTCACAAGATATTGGTTTTTACATGTCAGTAAGGATTTTATAACACACGACTGGTAAGATGAAAGATAGAAATAAATGATTTTCATTCAGAGGGCACAGAGCTAAGTTCAAAATTCACTGTATATTGTATGAAGGAAGAGAAAATTGCACATCCATTCACACTGGAGCCATCTGAGGCATTAACATAAGGCTCAGAGTGGGAGTGCATGGACTGAAGTGGGCATGATTATTTGAAATGAAAACTTTTTCACCCTGAAACTTGCTACTATTAACTGCAGCAGTGTGTAGTGTTACATTATTGAACTCAAGGCTGGTCAGGGATCTGACGCGGGCTAGAAAGGATTTAGACATTATGCCAGGATCAGATCTCGACTGGGATCCGTGCCAAGTCTCTGCTCCCGTTATTTTCATATCAAACTGAATGTGCGAAAAGCCTGACGTGACACATGACATGTTTTTTTCTCCTCTGGCCTTACAGCCTCTTTATGATTAGCCACTGTTAAAGAAAGGGGAAGGTCTGCTTAAGACAGCTGAGTGCATGCATTGGTATTGCAACATTAATGAACATAAAGGCTGCCGAGTGGAATGAGTCCTGTACAGAGATGTAGTGTGCACTTCTGACAAAATGCTTTTAGACATATTCAGTCTTGCTAGGATCAGTGAGACTGTTTTATTCTGCCTCACCCTAATCAGACTGTTAATTTCCATAAAGAATTAAAGTCTTTCTTGTATGTTTATTTAATATATATATTATTAGCATTATTTTTTGCCAGTGACACCCAAAAAGGCTCCCATAGACAGCTGACTCTGTATCTTGAGAGCATTCATCTCCTATGAGCAGCCATCACCCTCGAGGCTCTGAACTAATTGTGTAGAGTTCCTGGCTGAGGCAGTGGAGCCCTACTCAGACGAAGTGGGAGGCGCATGTTCACTTCATCTTCCTGCACTGACAGTTCTGTGCTTCTCCACACGTCAGCATCTTTGAGCTAAAGTGTAGTAAACAGAGAAGCTAGGGAAAGAGGACGGGCTTAGCAGAAAACTTGGGAGTTCATCGTGTCCTTGTAACTTTATTGACTGTCAGTGCAGAGTTGAGGTGTTGCTCAGCGACTGGAGACAGCAGCTTTCACCTCTTATTGTCATCATGCTGATATGATGGGTAGGCCACATCCAGAGAACTCCCAGTATTGCATGTAATACAGTGATTGGTGGCACAATTAAACGATGCTGTGCAGGATGTTTGCAAGTGCTGATTAGAGCTCATCCAACTCCACCCCCCCAGAGAGGTAATTTAGTCTGGAGAGAATCTGTCAGGCTCCCACTCTCATTCAGAGTAAGTAAATGTTTATAAAACTGTCAATCACTGTTGAGTCAGCTTTCACCAGCTAACAGTTACAAACATAATTGACTATAATGCTGTGGCTGGATGTGAAATGTGACTCTTATGGGGGGGATTCAATAAAATGAGTCTTTTTTTATTAGATGTCTGTTCATGCTTTACGCCAGGCTAAGCCCACTATCTTCTCCTCTGAAGTGCAAATGAGTCTATAATTAGAATCCACACGTGAGACGCAGAGCACTCTACAGAGACTGCAATGAATAGCCACAAATACCGCAAATATGATGATTTACATAACTGCAAGAACAAATAAGTTTGTTGGGTAAAGGAGGGAGGATGCAGCATATACAGTAAAGGCCCGTGTAGTTGTGGTGCAGTGACTGCTGGTAACCCTTCTCATTGTATCCGCACTCATCTGCATGACTAAACAATCAGTTAATGGAGAGCTTGTACAGATTTAAATGAGTACGCTTTGATTTAGTTAGTGCACGTACACGAGGGGATTTAAAACATTTAAAGACAACTAGAGGGATTAATTTAGCAGATACTGCCACGGTGAAGGTGCAAACTCACACAATAGCAGTTCCTCCCTTTCTCTTCTCTCCCCACCTTACACTTACATACTAAATGCAGCATGACAAACTCTTGCAGGAGCCTTGGCATGCGGGGTGCGCAATCATCTGGTAATGTATTCTTTTTCTGTCTTCCACTGCTTCCTTCCTGCAAACACTCAAAGTGCCATGCAGAGGAGATACTGCATGCCCATCTAAAAAAATGTGTGATGTCCACTTCCATGGGTCCACTGTAGTACCCCTCCTGCAATATGACCTGTGCCAGCACACCCTCATGTACTTTTCATAAGTTACCGTTGCTGCACTGCAGCTTGGTTCTTGTCCAAATAACGGCATTGTATCTAATTGGTCCTCACTGTTGGAGCTTGGCATCAACTAGAATTCTTAAAAGCTCCAGTTAGAGTGCATAATGGCAGAGAATAGATCATTTATGACTAGAAAGAAAAAGAACTCTCTGCTTAGCGCCTGTTTTTCACCCTCAGATGCCCAGATATCGTGACGCTCCTCTCAGCCCGGTAGATGTTAGTGAGTGTCAGCGCCAATCTAAATTTGCTCTCTCAGTCGGGAGAAAATGCATGCCTCTTCATAGCCCCCCTTTTTTTGTGCAAAAGGGTCCAAATGTTTGGGGCATTCCCAAATTAGCACTCTGAGTGCTGTGGCACTGAAGTGAACCATTTGCAAAATTTAAAGTAGCTGCTAGCAGTTCTATTCAATTAGTACCATACTGTTAAGAATTCACAGCCCAAAAGTGAGGCTTTCAAATGTTTACTGTTGTATCAAAATGGAATTAAATAGCCTACTAGACAAAATATTCTACTTTTTAAGTATAAAGAATAAATGCCCATAATTTGCTGAAGTCCTTTTTATGACTTGCTGGTTGTGGAAGAATGATGAAGCTGACTTTTAACTGTCATTTTCAAGCTGAGGACATGTGTTTGATACTCAAAAGACAGACTTTGTATGGAGGATCACTTCAACGAGGCTTTTTTCCCCCTCTGGTACTTGAAAGCTCATTCTTTTTCTCTGAACATTAGAGTGTGATCTTTGCGATGCACTCAAAAAGAGCCAGTGTGAAGTATGCCTCATGTCAGGAGCTTAAGGACATCAACTTGCCGGCTCACACACTTAACCGTGATGGTTCATTATGTACTGATAAGGACCATTCTGAGAAAGTATGATTGTTTATGCCTGAGATAGGTGCATTTTAAGTGGTCAAATAGAACCTATTGAGACATCACTGAGCAGAATGACAGTGCAGCTCAAGACCTCCTGTCTTAACTGCATTTAATCAGGTCATGCGGTTACCAGACTGCTAAATTAGTATGCTATGTTTGTGTGAACGTGGATTTTAACCGTGCACTAACAATCATTCGGAATCATAAATGTGTGCTGCTTGTGCGCATAGTATGCTGTTGTGATAATGTGGTGTGTCTGATTTATATATTGAGGAGTTCTTGTGACCAAAAAAGCTTTGAGCTACTAAGAAAGGTCAACCTGTAAGTGCCAAAAAAATACAACACACCTATGAAATATAACCCTCCACTTGTTGACCCCATTAAATGTCCGATAACTTTATCACTATCTAGCAAGAGCCACATGATCTGAATGCTACTCCAGCAGGAGGCCCAGACAGCAAAAGAACATAACCAATGAAAGGGAATACAACCTGACAGGTTTACAAGTTCTTTTGAGTTGTGCGAGCAAAAACAATGCAGGGAGGGAAGGTGCAAAGGGTATATCACAGATTGATTCTTACGCTTACAGGTTGTCCCTGCAATATCTCCCCTTATGTCTTAAGGCCAACTAAGGCACCTCTTTACTGCACAGCACGAGCAAATGAAGAAGTAACCTTAACCGATTTCTAAAGAGGACTGCAGGTACAAGGGAGACCTGCATGGAAAACCTCTAACTTTTACACTACCCACTCCAAACCAACTGAGCAGCCACACCACCTTTTTTAATACTTTGTCCTTGGATAATTATAGCTGGCAGCACAGGGTTAATTGAACGGAAAAGGTTATTCAGCTGAGCTTAACTGAAGAGCTGCGCTATAGAGTGGAGTGGGGTGGGGGACAATAACGTATCAAGAGTTCTATGAGGCCTGGACTCTTTTCTTCAAGCCCTCACACCAATTTTTAATTTCCCCACTTTATTCATTTCCTTGAGGTTCTGATAACAAAGGGCTGAAATTTCCAAAGGTATGGGTTTACTATTAACTTTCATGTTTGTAGAATCAACATAAGTCTAAATAAATTGTGCTTCAATAAGGCTGCATTAAAACCAATTAATCCGGCGAACCAGTAGTTTCTGTGAACAACTGTACACAACCAAAAAAAAAAAAATCACTTGTTCTTCACCAGTAGCACATTATCACCAGCAAATAACCCGTTTGGCATGTTTCATTATTCATAATTCATTAGCCAGCTGGACGCATAGTCAATAACTTTTTTTTCAAAATAATGTACATGTAGAAGGATGTGGAAGCGATGTAAGAAACAAGGACAAGGATGTTCTTATTTTAGGTGACTTTATTTACAAAGAAAATTAGGTGATTCCCATTCTTCTGCATCGATACAACTCTGATGGATAAATATGTTCCAGCTGACAGTCTGCGGGAAAGAACAAGAAAATGGGAAAGAAAGCGATAAGATGACTTGGATACATCAGTTGTCAGAAAAGCAATTTCTGAGTAAACACCAGTGATGAGAAAATGTGACAACAACAAGCTTGACCTGCTTCCACCTGATACACATCAATGTCTGCAATAAACTGCCACATTAACTCACTGAAGTGCGAGCTTATCTGCACAACATAGCAGCAATATGAACCCACATGACATTTGTTACTGTCACTCTCAGACATACAGGTAATTTATTTAAGATATGCCACAGTGGAAAAAGGCTAAAGAGGTGCCATGAAGGACTGCGATCATTTGAGGTCACCATGCAAACCAACACTGAGGTAAATGCCACCATCATTCTGACATTTTAATGAAAGCAGAGGGACTGGATAAGAATGGCAGGTGTAACTACCTTGAAGGCTGAGTTATAACAATGGGCCATTTTACTTCTTCAGGATCTGATGTCTGACAACGATAAAGGGGAATGCAAAGCCACTGCCAAAGAACAGCACCATCATGCCCAGCAGACGCCACTTGTTCTCCACAGAAAATGGCAGGTTCTGTAAAAAGACAAGACAATTATGATGTAGGGAAATGCTTTGTTTTTTTTAAAATTATCCACAATGTAGAAGACATTTAATTGAACTACAATTACCATCACATTTATAAATGACCAGAACTATAAAAAAACAAAACATTACTGCAAAGAAGCTACAACTTATTACAGGTCAAGGTAAGGGACTGTGTGTGGATTAAAGAAAAACACAGCATGCAACATGCAGCCAAAGGTTACATGACAAAAGTGTAATGCGGTTAAAATATCTATTCGTTATAATCATCAGCATGTCCGATGCACTTGAAAAAGTGGCAACTTTGAGTCACATGCACCATAAACCGCTATTATTTAGTAATGCAATATCTCTTTAATCACCAGAAATGATACATGCTCACTAGTGCAGAGGATTAGCTCTTAGTTGAGCGCTAATGCTCTGACCTTAGCAGCAGCAGGCGGAAGCACAGCCTGAACAGGAGTTAAGACTTCAATTCCTGTTGAAGTGAACTGATCTGCAATTTGCTGTTAACGCGAATTTTAATTTAAAATAAATGCCAACATTTCAGATATTTCTCAAAGTTCTGGTGGATTTTTTCTAATGAGGTTACTAAGCAAGCTAGGAGGCTTCGTCAATAACTGACTAGCGTAGCTGATGCTAACGAACACTTCGCTGTCCCAGTCACTGAATCAGCCCTTGCTGCTACACGTCTGAATGTCCTTCTACCAGAAATTGAAGATAATATAGATGTAAAATATAAAATAATGTAAGCTTGGCTAATTTGGCTTAATCTAAAATCACGCTGTTGTCAACTGACAGGCATGACCTCTAAGTACCGCTAGCTAACGTCAGGCTGTACACGCACAAGGCCGCGTCGCAAAATAGCACCATTAAGGTGAAACTGCTGCTTTCAGGAGGAAGTCTCACCTTCCCTGGTCCTTCCGCGTAGTGTCCAGAACGAACAGCAGAAGTTGCAAATCGCCTAACAGCTTGTCCAAGCATTGTTGCAGTGTCTCCTGTGGCTTTAGTACAGTGAAACCGAGTGCGACCTTCTTGTTTCCGCGGCACAAAGAATTGTGGGAAATGGAAATGACGCTGTAGGGAAATGTAGTTGTACTGTATCCAAAACAACTACAGATTGATTTTTCTTAATTTTTCTATTTTAACACAGGGAATCTACAAATGACATGTCGGAAAATCCATTAGTTAAGAAGATTTAAAACTGTAATATTATAAATACATAATATAATGAAAATAGGAGTGCCTAGATTAGAATTGGATGTGTTTACACTATAATCACTGTTAAGATCTTTCATCACAAAGTGAAAAATGCTAAACATTAGGCTGTACCACCCACATACAGACAAATGAAAAGATCAGTTTGCGGTTATTCTGTTATTATGGGATTTCAAATGGGAAGGACACCATTCCTCTAAGAACAGCATGCATTAACCTAACCAGTGTGGAGAAATAATGGGTAGAGATGCTTATGATGAACATGATGTTTAGCATATGTGATTAACACTGTTTCGGAGTCAGTTACTTTTTTAAAACTCTAGGTGTAGGTAAGATATTGCTTTCTTGCTTTATTTGAAAGTACTGAGAGATAGCGATCTGGGGATTCATTTAATGTCCCTGTGTGAGTGTGTGTCCTTGAGGGCTTCATTGGAATAAAAAGTAATGTTTAATGAGCTATCTGCGTTTTTTAGCTTTTGTCACAAACATATCACTGCTAAAGAAATACTAGAGAGAGAGAGAGAGAGAGACGAGAGAGAGAAAGAGAGAGAGAAAGAGAGAGAGAGAGCGAGAGAGAGCAAGAGAGAGAGAGAGAGAGAGCGGGAGAGAGAGTAAGAGAGAGAAAGAGAGAGAGAGAGAGAGAGCAAGAGAGAGAGAGAGAGAGAGCAGGCTTATTGAGAGCAGATGGTTCATCCATCCCTATGCAGTGTTGCTGCAACTTTTTCACTGATTAATGCTACAAACTGGGTTCTACATTTTGAAGGATGTTTAATTAATTAATTTATGATGGCTGTTAATTTGGAAGATGAATATCAGTTTTACCAGTTTCAGTGTCATATGAAAGTTATCAAACAGTTGAAACTTGAGGTAAAATATATTACACCCCCCACACTAGGTTATCTGTTAAGAGTGTGTTTGTGCTTGTGTGCCTGCAATACTTTGATTTATTTGCCATTTGCTACTTTTCAACTTACTTGTTTTTATTTTGTCTCATTTTGTCCTGATGCATTCATTAAAAGAAAAACAAAAATACAAAATCTCACTGCTGTGTAAAGAGGTTACGCATTTTCCCTCTGATATGCACAGTCGTTCTTGAAAAAGGCGTACATGTCGTATGCAGTCTGCTATGTTAAAGAAGGGTTTAGTTAGCTGCCTCATTAAAGCAAGTTCACAGTAAAGCGACACATTTGCACAGTGTTCTCACAATAGTGGAGTCCTTTTTATTCAGCTCTTGGCAAGAATGAGCGTACTTCCAACGTTGAACTATTCCTTGAATGTGCACTTCAATTGGCTTTTTTAAAAAACTATTTGACCAAGCTACACAGTACCTTTCTCGTTCTTGTCTAGCTACACTACTCAAAAAATTAAGGGTGTACTTGATCATTTCAACTTCAGGGATATCAATCTCTCTACTCTGGCAGCATAAACTGGTGACAACAGTTGCACCCGAGAGGCCTCAATAACACAAATCCTCCAAACCGGGAATGGTTTAGCAAGTGGTGTCCACAGACTATTTCTTGCTCCTTATCCCTCCCAAATTATTTTTTTCTAATTTTACTTTTTTGCTTGTGTTTTTGTCACTGCTGGTAGCATAAGACATGGTCTGACCATCCTGCTGATGAGACAGTGGATGTGTCCGCTCTTGCAGTGCTCCTCCTGTTTCTTCTTGCATAACTACTGCTGGGTTGGTGACCCTCTATGGCCTTGTCCAGCTCTCCTTATGTAATGGTCTGTCTCCTGACATCTCTTCCACATGTTTGAGATTGTATTGCGAGACACAGCAAATGTTCCAGTGAAGGCACTTATGGATGCGCCATTCTGGAGGAGCTGAGCTTCTTGTGCAAAACGAATGGGCTGCGTCAGTCAGGAAAGGTAAGGAGAGAGCAATGGTCAATGGGCACCACCTGCAAATCAATTCCCTTGTTGTTGCCTCTCCAGTGCACCTGTTGTCACATTCATAAAATATTTTGGTATGGATTTTGTTAAGTTACAAACAACTTGTTCCTCATGTTATTTTCTATTGCAAATCAATTCACACTCTAAGGGCATGCTACAAATCATTATGCAGTTTTTTTCACATCATACATTAATTTTGGAAACAAGGGAACTGGAGACTTGGAAATGTGAGAGAGCTGACTTCATTCAGTCTTTCAAGTATAGTAAAAACAGCTGAAGTTATAACCAAAGTTAAAAAAAAACAAAACACTTTTTCAAAAATGTTATTTATTTTTATCAGCAGAAAGACAATTTAAATACACAGAAACAAAATTGCTTTTTCCTAAGAGCTGCTGTGCTGTTATTGCCACACTATTTGCATATACCAACATATACTAGCAGAAAAATACGTGGGGGGTATTTAAAATTAAATCAAATGATTATGAATCATGTCAGATGCTAAGATCAGTGAGATTATAAGGACAGAAACTTGGCAATCCTAAATAGAAACCTAAGGGATGATTCCATGAAAGCCAAGATGCTGGTTGCTCCAACCTTGTCCTCAAGGAGTCAATCAGTTCCTATTCATTCAAAAAAGTTCCAAAGACATTGCTGAGATGGGTGAAAATGGCAAGACTGGTTAAAAGATGAATTTTCTATGACAATGACATAAAAAAAGGAAAGTTTCTTTTCATTCATTTTCACATAATGAAAGAAAGACAATTTGCATGAATTGTATGTATGAGTCAATTTAATATTTTTCCACATCTGACTGCCTGAAAACATTTTCTGAATGCAGACAGAAATTTATTGCAGAAAGAGGAGACAAATGCTCTCTGTTATGAATGAGCTGGAGAATTAATGATTCAGCGTGGAGAAACTGACAATAGTGGCTTGCAAAATTAAATCTTTTGAGTTCATTCACTTCTTTGAAGACCACCTTGGGAACACTTTCAAAATTGCTGTTTTGAGCTTTTTTTTTAAAAAAAAGTGATTGCAGAAATGCTTTAACTGTTAAATTAATCTCTAATTTTCACCATAAACTTTAGTGTTTAATAAACAGGGCTAAGGTGGAGTTTCCTGCAAAATGTGCCCTTGGCCTGATGTAACCAACGTAATAGCCATCGTGTGCAATGCCTGTAACATGTCACACTCAGTAGTTCATGTCTCAGCCCAAAGTAAATGTTTCATTCCCGTGTTGTCAGCTAATAAAATGCTGTTCTTTTGACAAGTCTTGGGATAACTCTGACAGTGTCTGCCTTGACGCTGGGTGCCACGGCAAGTTGGTTCCCATCGTCATGGTTGCTACATCCATCAGCGCAGGGTCATCACCTGGCCTGCTGTCACGTGTCTGCACTCTCATTGTCAGCACAATCTGTTACAAAGCAATAAAGGACTGGGAATCATCCCGTCGGCCTGGTGCCCATCACAAACAATGTCATCAAGACCTGGCTATAAATATTGATGTTATTACATTGTCTGCTTGCTGTATAAGGTTAGTGGCACAGTCCTGAAATCCATCCTGCCTCATGTTCTCAGATTCATCCATCCTGGCAGTCGAGTGTTTGTTTTTTTGTTGACTGTCTTAATTTCTTCTCTGCTATTGACTTTCCCCTGGCTTATAAGCAAAGCTGTTTTTTACCCAGAGTGCTCTGTCAATAGCCATGTGAGATCCTTAGTGTGAAAAAGAGACAGTAGCTCAAACATACTGTTTACACAAATGCTCAAAGTCGGCATCTTAAATAATAACTCACAATCTCATTTAAGTTGGCCAATTACCATCCCGTGAAACGGGGGCTTAGTCATATCAGTAAACAAACCTTTAATCAAATGTGTGCATGACTGTGCATGTTAATATAGCAGGCTATGTGCATAATTACAGTACATGGTAACATTATCACAAGCTTGATTCACAGAAGTGACTACAGCCAGTGTGCAATATACTGTATATCAGAATGCCAGATAACTTCAATTTATTTTTGCAAGTAAATGCTTTTTGCAGTTATTAACAAACCTGCTACAACATATGATAAATAGCAGGTTAGCTGCCAGGGTAAACAGCATCTCTCTCCTTGTCTAGATTTGCAATAATGTTCTGTAAAGGGGTGGAGAGGTAATGGATGCAGCCGACAAGAGCTGATCTGCACAATCATAGCGTTTTGTGGAAAGAGAAGGCTGGATTCTATTCGGACTGAAGTACAATTTATTTCTGGTTTCATGTGCAGTGACAAAAGAGCACCTTATCAGGTGTTAAATCTGTCTCAGTTCGATCTAGATGGCTTCATCTTCTCTTCCAGCCTCCGAAAGAATTGACGGATTGCACACAACTGTGCAGCTTCCTTTCATTTCTTTTGAGCTGGTGTTTATTTCTCTAAATTTATGCCTCGCTTCATGTGTTTTAGGGTTTCAAGGCGTCCTGGGATTCCAGTCAAAAGTGTAGGTGGGAATCCTACATGTTTACAGGAAGTGCACGGGCACACTCAACCATGCAGGCTGTAAAATGTACAGGCATACACACAGAAACTCATATTGCCTCCGGCTGGCTCACTACTGTTTGGGAGTTTATAGCATGCACATAGCGGCATGATTTGTCATGAATCTTTAAAGTGGATTAAGAGGAAACTGCACAGCTGACCTAAACCTCCTGAGATGACTAACCTGTGCCCTTGTATATTTGTCCCTTTTTAAATAACAAGCATCCATACTTAGATTTGTGTTCGTGCAAAACCGCTATTCCAACTATCAACTATCTTCAACTATCTTCCCCATTGCAGTTCCTCTGAAAATAATAGACACTGATGATTGGATTACACATTTAACCTGCAATGAGAATTAGTTGGAGAATCATTTTGGAGACCAGAGGAAAATGTGACAGATTTTTATCATTCCTTCTTTTGTTTGCATGGGCTCCAACATGAACCAGTCTATTTATGGTTGGCTGTTAGGCATTTTTGAGTGCAACATGATGTGTGAAACATCTGCCTTCACTACACTATTTCCTGTTTTCACATCATTATAATACTCATGTAAACAAAGTAGTAAAATTCTGCTTTTTCCAGTTGGGGCTCCTGTCAAAAATCAAGCCTCTTCTGTCCAAAGGCAATCTTGAAACGTTAACACATGCTTTTATAACATCCCTTCTCGGTTGCTGCAAAGTGCTTTTTACTGGAACTAGCCAGGCCTCCACTGCTCACCTACAGCTGGTGCAAAATACTGCTGCTCAATTTTTATCCGGTGCAAGCAAGAACACATCACTCTAATTTTAGCTTTCCTGTACTGGACTCCAGTTCATTAAAAAATCCATTTTCAAAAATCATTTTTATTTGTTTTTAAGTGTCTGGTTGTGACCCTTTTTGTTTTTCTGAACTGCTGCACCCATTTGTCTCCTAGGTCTGATGACCAGATACTTTTATTTGTTCCAAAGATGCAGCACAAACTTTTTTTTGGTTTTTGCAGTTGTAGCTCCAAAATTGTGGAAGGATTTACCATTGCGTGTCAGGCAGGTGCCTTCACTTGCTGTTCCTTGGCCTTCGATCGAGTGTGAGAAGTTGTTGACTGTGATTTTAAGTTAATTTTATGTTCTGTATTCTTTTTTGTTTTTGTTTGTATGGTATAGTATGGTATGGTATGGTATTTATGATACTGCAGTGTCAAGGACCAAGTGGTAACGCACAAGAACAAAAGTATAAAAAGTATTATTTATTTATTTATTTTAATTGAATGAAAAATAGTACCAATGGCCATGAAAAGCCAAAAATCCCATTCTTTCATTTCCTGCTCATCTTTTATTAAAAGCCCTCTCACCTAAATAACCAGGTCAAGGGATACACAAAAGGTAAGTATTATCAGCAATCCAAGAAACATAAGACATAATAGAAGTAATATATGAACGCAAAGCCATGTGTTATGCTGTTATCTGAATATGTGAAAGATTACGAACTAATCTAAAGAAATACTGACACTGAAGGGTGGCTGTTGGAGCCGCCACAACCAGAATACATTACTTTACTATGTATGAAGAACGTGGTAGATAGCAGGTTAAGTACTGGGTGACAATCTGATGAAATTATACAATTTTAAGAAAGCTGTTTTAACCAAAAAAAAAAAGATTACATTGTCACTGTATCTGTCTATCCTTTTGTCCATCTGCCGTCAGTGGCTGGTTATTCATTTCTGAAAAAATTTCCACGAAGCTCTAAGAAATTTTGTGTTTTGACAAAACAAGAACATTTATTAGATTAAAATAAACACTCTTATGCTTCATTTGGAACATTATAAACAAACTGTCAACCATTTGGAAAAAGTCTTTCTTTTACAGTATTTATCTGTCCTTAGCCTTCCTTAGCCTTTTGTCTTTAGAATAAATGCATGCTTTCATAGAATACAAATAATAATTTTTTAAAATAAATTCTAAGCAAAGTAAAGGGAAAAAATTCTTACAAGGTCACTTATTCTTAGTGTTTGGCTGTATTATTATTATTTTATTTTTTCATTTTGTCCATTTCCAGTTTTCTTTCTAACTATTTGCCTGCACAGGATTATTACTGACTGTATTACTAGTACGCCTCACTCTATTTTACCCTCGAGGCATTGTACAAACTTCAAAAGGTGTATTGGAAAAATCATTTAACTTTCATTCTGTTTAACAGAAGTTTTGTGCCTCTGGCAAAGATTTTTTCTTTTTTTTTTTTCAGCTGGTGAGGAGTGAATGTGAGAACTGAACTTTTGAGCTTTATGCCATAACAAATGAAAACAGCTACAGTAAAAAAAAGAAAAATAGAAAAGAAGTAAAATTTTATTTCAAAGCAAACCACTGGACCAGAGCATTGTGTGTGTTTATGAGAGAGATAGTTTGCTTTAAAGGCTGTATGAATGAACGCAGTTCAAGGATGCAAGCATATATGAGTGTCCACTCGTCAATGTGCGTGGAGAATTGTCCATAATACAAATAACAAGCGACAGGCAAGCATTATTTTGTCTTTAGGGTCCATCTTTTCTTGTGAGCACTGCATGGCAATAGTCATAGAAACTTCATGTTAATGTGTTTCTCCATTTTTTGGTCTCCTTTATTGATTTCTGTATTTTCACTTGAGCTCAGTGATCAGTGTTTACATGTTTGAAAATCCTTCACAATTTATTCAATTATAGTCTTACAGTATTCATGCTTGTGAAATATCCATCGTCCTTGGCAATCCCAGCAGTCTATTGAAGATGAGCTTCTGCTTTGCCACCCTGTCAACCATGAGACAGAGTGCCACAAAGCCACCTGTCAGTGGTCCGTTAAGCAAAGCTCCAGGCTGACCAAGGACTGACCGGGAGCATCTGTGCCACTGTTTGTGTCTAATACGCTAATGAGAGCTGTCAAGTTGTCAAATGCACTCCCGTTGCCCTCCGGCACTTAACAATGGCACCTTCAATTTGCCTGTCTTGAGTGACATTAACAAACGCAGTCACAAAGAGAACAGACGTGTGCCTGCAATGCACTGCACTGACATGTTCACAAACAATGAGAAAAAAAAAAGAGAGACACACACAAATGCAAGCTAAACACACATACAGAAGGATAAACAGTGTGGGACACGACGAGAGATTTGTTATATTTAATAATGTAGTTATGTTTTTCACCTGCTGTTCCTCACGCTAAATCCTGGTTCTCCTGTTGCCAATAGAGGCCAGTGTTGCTCAGTCACTGGGATGGAAGTTCCCCTGTACTTCAACAGCACTGAATAAGGCAAAACAGATCTAACAGTGCATTTATCCCCGATTAAAGCCATTAAGAAAAAAGTAAGTCATCCCCTGCAGTTTCACTAATTTCACATGAGTATTCCTGATTGATACCATGAGCTGGGCTATGCAAACCTTTGCCACCCAGTGAAAAGAACAGTAGACTCCATTCAGTGGAGGAAAGTGTATGTGTGTGTGTGTGTGTGTGTGTGTGTGTGTGTGTGTGTGCGTGTGTGTGTGTGAGAGGTCTTAAGGCACTCCACTCTAAACCTGCCATGCATCCATCAAGCTCTCTCTAGATCCTCTCAGCTCACTTAACATGTTTCCCCCTGCAGTATTCTGGGGCTCTGACCTTGTTCCACAACAAAATCTTCCTGGCAAAATTAAATATATATGTTGGAATGGGAAAAAATGGCTGCTCTTTGGGGTGCTGGCTGGAATGCTGACTTCCTGTACTCTCAATAAACAGGCAATAAGTTGATCATGAAAGACTATCAGCACTACCTGTTCATACAGAAGAACTGGTACTGTGCTTCTGCTTTTTCATTTTTGAAAAACAAATATGATCACATGCAAACATGGTGGTCCTTTAATTTTTTTTAAATCCTGCAGAATTGCATCAATTTACATAGAAAGTCTTTGCATACAAATAAGGTATATTAATAAAACATAAGAACAAAGTTTCAGTCTGCCACATGATCTTAGGCATCAGCAAAAAAATCGTGTCTTGATGAAAACAAACCCCAAAACTGTAGTCAGTTCATCTAATGAAGAAATTAAACATTGATACCACACCTGAAAAAGTGAGAAAATAACCTAATCTTACTTTGGTGACTGAATAATTGTGAAACTGTGAAAATGCCCAGTTTTGATAACTGATTAAATAATGTAATGAGCTTTCATTATATTGTAGTACTTGCATAACATACAAAATTACCAGTTTGAATATTTTATATGCAGATGATACTGATTTCTCCATTGAAAACAATAAGGCGGCAAAGAACATTTTTAAACCAGGTCAAAACTCTTGGGCACATGCTTTGTAGATATGCAGCATATTGACATAATTAAAAATTAAATACATGAGGCCTTTTACATTTTGGCAAACATGCACATTTCCACATGTCAGGCAGTCTGTGCCTGACATGTGCAATGTGCGTGTAATCTGTAATATGCACATTAGGTAGAAAATAGCATAAATGATACAGCAAATTCTACTAAATGGGGCGTCACGGTGGCGTGGTGGTTAGCACTGCTGTCTCACAGTGCGAAGACACTGGGCTCAAATTCATGTTCTTCCGTGTGTCTGTGTGGGTTCATGCTGGGTACTTTTGTCCACAGTCCAAACTTGGTGGGGTTAGGTTAACAGGTGATTCTAAATTGCCCACAGGTGTTATTGTGAGTGTAAAGGGTTGTTTGTCTTTCTGTGTTGGCCCTGTGGCAGACAGGCGATCTGTACAGGGTGAACCCTGCCTCTTGCCCTGTGGCAGCTATAATAGGCTCCAGGGCCCCCTGCAACCCTGAACAGGATAAGCAGAAGAGCATGGATGGATGGATGAATTTTATTGACTTTTTAATGAATTCATGGTATTTTTCTTGTTAGTTTGGGTGAAAAACTTCATTTTAATGAAAGCCTAGCATAAATTTGCAACTGAACTGAACATTATTAACATAGTGAGTTAGGAAAGCATATATCTTAAATAGCATGTATTCAGATCCATCCTATAAACTATTTGATGTGATGTGCTTAAAGGAATGATTCACTGTTTTTAATCCATGCCTTATTAAAATGTTGTTTCCGTCACAGTCAAGCTTTCACTTCTTTTTCTTCCTCTTTGAACTTTTGCAGATGGATTTCTTGTGTGCATGGTAACGGTACAAAAAAAAAAAAAAAAAAAAAGGTACTGCTTTTTCATATACAGTACTTGTTCCACTTCCTCACTGCGTTTATGGTGTTCTGGACCCCAGATATACAGTACCATGCCTAAAACATTATTCATGTTATTTCTTTGAGGATGGTTGACTTCCCCTTAGTATATAAAGGATCATACACAGAATAATAACGTTAAGTAAGGAATTAAAATTAACCCCTTGTCTGAAAGCTTTTAAAGTTCAAAAGAAAAACAGGAGTTACAGCAAACACCAGCATTTTAATAAGACAAAACATCAAAAAAAAAAAATCCCGATAGGATTTTTTCATTTTGATGTGATTTCTAATGTTTATAAATCCAAAAAGAAAGCTTAAAGTGAAAATATGGAAATGTATAATAATAATAATTAATAATAATAATAAAATTGTTATCACCTGGAACTCCCCTATCCACCCTGCTATCACTATCGATAACCTGGGGATAGAAGGTGGGTGATGTGGGAGTCTAATTCTTTGGAGAGCCTAAGCCTGCCAGGAGCTGACAGATCGTTTTTATTCTGCCAGAGATCAGACTCTTTATCTGGGCAAGAGAAAGGGAAGTGAATGCCTGGTGAAACACAGGTGGAACTGTCACACACCTCCTTTGGCACAGATTTTGATCGATTTGCCTTGTTTAGGTTGGTTTGCAGTGATTGGAGCGCTTGACATACGGTGGCGACAGGTGCATCAGAGACAACGTGGGTGAAAAGCATCTGCGCAGGGCTCATCTTTGCCCTCCAAGCGGTGGTTGGTTGACATTCAAAATTCACACATGAAATATATTAGTATCATCTGCGCCGTGACTCATGAGCTGCTAATGGTTTACTGTAGCTCACAAACCTAGTTAAGCTCCCTGTTCAGCTTCGATTTCACTAATAGACAATGAAAGTCTGAGCGAATCCTAAATATTCTCAGCATTACATATGTAAACGGAGCTGGCAATTAAGCTCCCCTTCCTGTAATTTGTTAACACCGATGCTGACAAATATGAGAAAATAATTTAAAAATTCCAACTAACATGCAAATTTAATACTTGATCCGTGTTTATCTGTTCAGTGTAAAGGACTCAGA
>JAMQGT020000795.1:0-76735 GCA_024447675.2 Pterophyllum scalare | reverse complement strand
AAATTTGTCTGTCTGCTGTTTGGTGTTCAGACAGTAATATAAGAGTGAATTTGTCAGAGTTTGGTGATAACAGTTCTGGCTGCAGGTGGAAATTAGTTTTAAGAGCAAATTGAAATGAAAACCATAATGGTGTTTTCACTTTATTAATTATTGATTTTAAAAAGTAATTTGCAAAGGTTTTAACAAAGCTGTGAGGTGAAATTACTAAGAATATGCATGACTGAAAGCTCAAATTTACCTTAGTTACCATATTGGACCAAAAATCATCCATCCATCCATCCATTTTCTTCTGCTTATCTGGAACCAGGTCACGAGGGCAGCAACCTAAGCAGAGAAACCCAGACCTCCCTCTCCACAACCACCTCCTCCAGCTTATCGTGGGTAACACTGAGATGTTTCCAGGCCAGCCAGGACATATAATCTCCAGTGTGTCCTGGACATGCCTCCCGGAAGGACATGCCTAGAACACCTCATCCAGGAGGTGCCTAGGAGGCATCGTAGTCAGATGTCCGAACCACTTCAATTGGCTCCTTTCTATGTGGAGGAGTAGAGGCTCTACTCTGAGACACTCTCAGATGACTGCACTCTTTATTCTTTCTCTCAGAGAGAGACCAGCCACCCTTCAGAAAAATCAAATTTCCACCACTTGTATCCACGATCTTGTTCTTTCAGTAACTACCCAAAGCTCGTGACCATAGGTGAAGGTAGCAACTTAGATCAACTGGTGAATTGACAGCTTCGTTTTAATACTCCACTCTCTGTTCACCACAGTGGACCGCTACAGTGTCCGCATCACTGCAGCTGCAGCCCCAAGCCATGTGTAAATGTCCCACTTCCCTCTTCCCTCACTTGTAAACAAGTCCCCAAGATACTTAAACTAATCCACCTGGGACAACAACTCGTTCCTGACCTGGAGTGGGCACTCCCAACCTTTTCAAGCTAAAAAACAAGGCCTCAGACTTGGAGGTGCCAAATCTCATACCTGCTGCTTCACACTTGGCTGCAAACCACTCCAGTATGAACTGGAGGCCACACTTTATGATGCCAACAGGACCACATCATCTGCAAAAAGTAGTAATGAGATTCTGAGACCACCAAGGCAGAAGCCTTCTGCCACTTGGCTATGCCTAAGAATTCTGTCCATAAAAATTCTGAACAAAATCAGTGACAAAGGCCACACCTGGCAGAGTCCAACATCCACCAGAAATGAGTTTGACTTATTACACACAATGAAGTCAAATGCCTTCTCCAAGTCCACAAAATATATGTAGACTGGATGGGCAAACTCACACACACACACACACACTCAAATATCCTTGAGAGACTGAAAGAGCTGGTTCAGTATTTGTACAGTTGTTTGTACAATTGTTTGTACAATTGCAAAATTGAACACTGACCTGCAACCTAGGGTGTCCTGGCGCCACAGGCACTTAACCCATTCCTTAGGTTCAAACATGGTGATTCATGATGGACAAAGTGTTGTATGCACAGGAGTTGTCTGAATCACTCCTTGTCTTACTACTCACCCAGTATCAATTTGCCTTGGGAGACCCTACTAGGGTGCAAACAACCCCAGACAACATAGCCCCTGGGATCCCTGGGCCATACAAACCCCTCACAATAAGGTGGTGATTTGGGGAAAGCTCAAAATTTGTTTTGTTTTTTGTTTTTGTTTTGGAACCCTTGAAATTGTACAACATCATGTCACATTATGAGATGGACTCTTTAATGATTAAAAATGTTTTGACTTAAAAAAAAAAAACAACCCACAAGTGAACCCATTCAAATAAGGCAGATTCTTAATGCCTGAAAACTTCTATATAGTTTTACAGCTGTGAAACAGGAAGGCAGGCAGATCCACCACTGATTGTCCATTGTAAATCATGCCTTAATTATGTTAGGAAACACATGGCAAACCTCCTACCTTGCATGAGAATAAAAAATAAGAGAAAATATGAATAGAAGGAAATTGTGAAGTGAGTATGCTTCTGAAGGCCAGCGTCCTGAAAAGTACAATAAATAGAGGAAAGGGAATAATAAAACAAAATGCTTCACTCAAAACTAAGAGATACAGACAAAACGCCACTGCTTAACCTTTCCCTTAAAAAATAATAGAAATAGAACAGAATATTGTCTGGTGGAAAGGCATGAAGACGGCATTACTTGTCACCAGTGTGCCTTTAGAAAAACAATTTTCTCTGACAGAATTTAAAGAATTTAGCTCTTCATAATTCATATTCAGTCAGTTGTAAGAAAGCACAGAGGTATTTGCACATCTACATCAAAGGCACTTTTGAACATGGTTTTCTAAGGGATTGAACTTAGTATGATCTCTATAGTAATTTTCAAAAGGTGCAGTTTTATGGTGGCAGGTGTAATGCAGGCCTCAGGTCAATTTTGATAAGTCCAAGTGTAAAGTCTTACAGAGAAACCTGCGCATGAGCTATACATCTTTCAGGATATTCTATAGTTCCAATTAATAGGATCTGAAATTTGGACATTTTCCATTCCAAACTGTGCCAGTATGATAGAGCTTTCAACCATATCATGTGGTTTTCATCAGCAGATAGAGCTTGCAGTCTTGCCATGGAAAAAAGATTTGTTAACACAAAGTTAGGAGTTCATTTCTAGGCTTTTCAAAACTTGTGAAGTGATGAATACAGTTGACGGTGTTGGAAAATGGTAGAAGGGGAACTGGCATTGTCAAACTAATGTCCAGCAGAAGAGAGCAGGGGATAGTGTAGAGAGGACGCATTTTTTGTTGCTGTTTTATTTATTTTTTTTGTAGACAGAGTTGGCAAAGCTCCTAGTGCACACACATATCCAGAGTTAGACCATTTGAGGTCTGTGTGCGAGAGATAGGCGTGATCGTGTTCAGGCTCAAGGTTGCAGCTGCGGTAGGAAAACTACTATGTGTGTTTATATTTGAGAAAGACAGATAGGGGGAGAAAGTTTGTGTACTTTATTTCTCTTATGCATACTCAGGTCTGAAGTATGCAACCTGGTGTGGGAGTATGTAAACAAGCCTGCATACAACGATACACTTTTGAATACTCTGCACTCTTTCTACAGACTCACACACTTTCTTTGAAACATAGTTGAAGCCAGTTTTTCAGCTCATCATTCAACACATGGTAACACGAGGTATTGTGTTCACCGGAGTGGACAGATGTTCCAGAGTTGTTTAGCAACTAGCTGAATGGAACTTGGCTATTTTTTTTTTTTAAGCAGTACAACCCGTGGTTTGTATTTGCCATGTGGAGCAAAGAGAATATTTTCAAAGGGCAATACTTTTGTAACTTTGAACCAGAACGTGGTCACACAGAATTCATCTATGTCAGCTCTTATGGGGCAATATTATCACATTAAGCTGATGCTGTTTGCGGTTTAAATGCTTTTTCCTGAGAACCAAACTATGGAGCTTGTCAGTGGTTGTAGAGGGAGAAAATATCTTGAAAGCCACAAAACTGCACACACATGACAAAATTTCTGGTTTTGTTTAGGCTTTTTGGTGTTCACATTTTTACTGATTTCAAGGTTTGACTGACCCTGCTTATTTACCACATTGCTGAATTTAATACATGCACTAAAAAAAAAAATATTACCATACTGTCAGTATTTTGGAGCCCACCTAAAATATCACACATCATCACACACCTGAGAGTCACTCAGGTCTTGGTAAAAGTAGCCAAGGTCTCCTCCTGCTGCCCTGTAGTTTTCAGTCTGGCTTCATGGTAAAAATCTGATACACTGTGCAGCTTTGTGACTATATATGTGCATGTGACATGCTCAAATTAACCAAATATGGGAAAGAATTAATCAAAGTACTTCTTGTGCACATACACTGACAATCTGTGTACTAAATTTGGTGCTCGAATATTATTTCCCCATGGTGACCACGTGGGTTTCATAATATCTTGTGCATTAACAGGAAATCTACAATAGCTTTGCACATTTGATTTGTTTGCACTGGCGATGGAAACACATGAAAAGGGGATAGAAAACGATTTCCTGTAACAGA
Organism: Pterophyllum scalare; assembly: GCA_024447675.2. Classification (NCBI taxonomy): domain Eukaryota; kingdom Metazoa; phylum Chordata; class Actinopteri; order Cichliformes; family Cichlidae; genus Pterophyllum; species Pterophyllum scalare. The sequence continues at coordinate 72,714 of JAMQGT020000795.1, read as the reverse complement.
CACAAATAAGCTTGATATTTTTTGACCAGCTGTAGATGATCTCACTCTGAAGTTTAGCCAGCAAGTCAGTCCATATTATGGAGGCCGTGCTGGAAACATCTGAATGTTATTTTTGCAGCTAGTTTTCTTCCATATTTATATTCTGTACCTCTCTGCCAATTTACGTCCATGCCTACAAAAGCCATATGACAAAAGACACAGCCAAGAATGTTAAATTTAACTTAGAAATAAAGTCCTTGTGATATTGTTGTTGCCCGTGTTGTATAAGTAGCTTTCTGAAGAGCTACAATTTTCACTGATTTTATTTTTCAACCAATTTTTATGTGCTGTTGTCCAAAATGGTCCAACTTCTTAGCAGCTCTAATGACTTGGCCCATTCACATGCACTTTCCACATTTCTGTTAGCCTGTCCACTCAGCTACAAGGGGGTAAGGGTTAGCCCACACTTCAACAACAGTCATTTTTTTCCCCTCCCATTCAACCAAAGCAGACACAGTTGGCTGTGTTCTCAACCAGTGCTTGGCTTTGCTAAAAGCTGTGAACTGGATTTAAAATGATAATCTATATCATCGGTGGCAGATGTTCTCATTTTGCTGTCATCTGTTTTGATTGTTTTAATACAGCACCTACAGGAAACCCTTGTGTCTATGATCTGGCTACAGGTTAATGTGAAATATCAGAAGATAAAAATACTTTTAAGAGATGATTATGGCTTTCAGGGATCAGCATTATCTAGCAACAGTGTGTCCACATCTCTGTGTGCATGTGTATGAGTGTGTTTGTGTGTGGTCTATAGGACTGGCACTGCCCACTTGTCTGGTCCACTGTTACCATGACAATCCCTACATTGCACCAAGCCAACACCATATGGTTGCTATGGTAACATTCCCCTTTTTTTTGGCTGTTTCCATGAGCCAGGTGTATCTGCCAGCTGGTAACGACAGGTGGATGGTGGGAGTGAGTGTGTATGTGTGTTTCTGTTTGAGAGGAGGCAAACCAAGAACACTGAGCCTTCAGAAGACACAATTCGGTGACGAACGAAGCAGAAGGCCGTGGTTCTACCGACACTGAGAATGATCTGCTCCTTACTTGTTAAGCTCTATATGAGTCTATAGAACTTTTAACTTTACTGCAAGACTCTGAGCAGTAGCTCTTGCAAGAAAGAGTCCAGCAGAAGTTGCTCTACTTCACCTGTTTGTCCAGCAGTCTGTTCAGCCAAGTCAGCATTTGGAGACAGGGAATGAGAAAGTCAGCAAGAATGACCAGTAGTTTTGTTCAATAGTTAGTTAATTTTTATCCTGAAACATATACTGAAATTTTGTCAGTGCTACTTTAAAATTTGCTAGTTTTTAATTCATAAAATTACAGTCATCATGGAGCTGATGGCACCCACCAGTGCTGTTATTGGCTGTCATGTGCCATTTGCATGCTGTGTTTGTCATGGCCCTGGGTTCTTTGACCCAGCGTTTTGAGTTGTGTTTAGTTTTCACCTGTGTCTTCTTGTGTCGTTAGTGTCATGCTGTTCACCTGTGTTCCCCAGATATGTCTTGTTCCCTCATCAGCCCTCGTGTATTTAAGTCCTGTGTTTTCCCCTGCTTGGGGTCACGTCCTCGTCATCAGTCACTGTGTGTGTTCCTTGTGTTTTTCAGCAATAGAGCTGAGTTTTTTTGAGTTACTCCGGAGTCACGTGTCCTGAACTGGGGTCCTCATCCTGCCTGCTGCACAGTAGTACATAACAGTGTTATAGTGATTTTTTTTCCCCAAACAGTGTTTTGTAATATTGTTTGAATTAATGAGCATTCAAACCTGATAAGCAGTTTGATGCATATCATTGTCAAATTAGTTAATTTTTCATGGGCTGTAGCCTGGCATTACTTCTAGTGACAGCATGGAGAAAGGAGACACTTGCTCTGTATTAAGAAAAGGATGATATGCTCTGGCCCATTTACACCATCAATACACTCATTTTCCTTCTTATCCCTGTAATGGTTTCATGTTGCAGCTGGGAATAAAGTTCACTTGTGGTATGGCTAGTACTACAGAAGAGAAGTGGTCATAAATGGAGTAAAAAAAGAAGGGCAGGTTGTTTTAAATACAACTTTTCAAATAAACTTGACACAAAAAGTAAGGAAACAATGCGTCTTGGCATTAAATTTCATAATGTTGGAAAGCCATGCTAATTTCCCCTTAAAAGATATTTGTGGGTTGAGCAGCAGAGTTGAGTATGTGGGTTACATTCATGAAAAACCTGGCAAATCTTCTGCCAAACAGCTTATTCTGTCACTGACTTTTGTTTGGTGTCATTTATTGGATTGGGTGATTGAAGTCTGAACAAAAAAATACATATAAATATAATATTGGCAATTTAACAATTTATTCAATTACCAAACAAGGACCTCAGTAGAAGTGGAAGAGAATGGATGGATGGATGGATGGATGGATGGATGGATGGATGGATGGATGAACCATGCACAGGCACTACAGCCTGGCACCTACTCCTCATGCTAGTCGCTGTCTTGGTCACACACTACTGTGGGATGGCATCCCATTCTTCAACCAGCATTCATTGCGATTCAGCCACTGTGGTTACGTTGGTCCCTCTGGTATGAGCAGCATGCCCAAGATGATCCCACAAGTGTTCAATGGGGCTGAGATCAGGACTGCAGACAGACATTCCATCTTTTCCACTCCCAAATTCTGGAGGTAGTCTCTGATAAACCACGGTCTGTGGGAGCAAGCATTACAGTATTGCCACTGGCTGCAGAATCTCATGATATTGCTCTGCATTAAGACTGCCTCCAATGATGACAAGCCTGATCGTCAGTGCCTGGGGTACGAAGAAGCTCAAAACAAGAGTCAATAGCAGAATGAGCTGTTTGGTATGGAAGCTTGTTTCTGCCACTAAAAAGAAAAACAAAATCGCCATCTGCAACTTGAAATTTCAACTTAGTAACTCAAAATTTCAAGCTGTTTTCTCAAAATTCTGAGTTGCATATCAAATTAATTATTATAATTATTGCATATCAAAACAATGCTGACAATTTGTTCACATTTGCTAGAAACTGCTAGCTCACTGGTACTGTTGCTACCCCATTTTGAGTGTGTATGCGCTGGTGGCAACTGCTTCTGGGTAACAAGGAAATTATCTTCTTTGTAGCTTCCTGATTGGCAGTGCTAAGCCAAAATTTCAAGTTATTAACACAAAAATTTGAAATATGTAACTTGAAATTTCAACTTTATTGACTTGAAATTTTAAGAAAACACTCAAAATTTTGAGTTAATAACTCAAAATTTTGACTCAGTAACTGGAAATTTAGAAAAAACAAGTTAAGGAGGGCAATTTTGTTTTTGTTTTTTTAGTGGCAGAAACAGGCTTCCATAGTTTTCCATGAGCGCAACCCACATACTCAATTCTGCTGCTCAAACCACAAATACATTTTCCTTAAAAATGTGGCACTGTTTAAGGGGGAAAATACAGGCTTTCCAATTGTATAAGATTTATTGCCAAGAAGCACTTTTGACCACACACAAATTTCCTTACTTTTTGTACTAAGTTAGATCAACAGATTTCCCCAAACACACAAAATGTGTCTGCAAAGTTTGTCACAAGGTTTGTCTGATGGGTTAATGTACAGCTGCTACACTATATGTATCCACAACTAAAAATTGGATTATCACTGAAATAACATTGCTTGTTAGTGTTACTAGTGGTCAAAAACTCTACAGGGTACTTTTAATTGGTTGATCTACTTGTGTCACACTTTTTCACAAGGCTTTCAGAGGAAACTGGGCATTTATAGTTAGTAGAAAGTGTCATACAACTTAAAAGATTGCTGCATATCTACATTCTTGAAATAGCTCCTTACCCTGTTGATTAACCAGTTTACATAACCATCAGTGAAACAGTTCTGTGGAATCCTGCAACAGCTGCTGCACTTCACTGTTAAAAACCAGGCTCTACAATCTTCTCTTAGCCTCTGACATATCACATACCAATGGAAAATCTCCAGTAAAAGTAGCACAAATGTGATAAAAAATGAAGACTTTCACCTCTAACTCTATCAAGCAATGCTGTCCATTGTCCCCAGCTGCCAATGTCACAGTTGCAATTCAGCAGGAGCAACGATTCCTAGGCTAGACGGTCTCAGGTTTCGGCTTTTATGGTCTTCACACCCTGTGAAGTTTTCCACCACATCCTTGGAAGAATGCAGCCCCTGAACTGGGAGAAAGCCAGTGATGTAATTAGATGCACAGACATGCTCAGTGCTGATATGTCCAGCAATGAAGACAGAAGGTGAGATTGCAGCACTGAAAAGCAGCTGTGGAGATAAAAGAAGGCAGAAGAAAAAAGCTCTGGTTTTTGTTTGGTTTTGTTTTGTTTTTTTTTTAAAAAGTTGCAAATTCATGTTGTATTGTGGTGAGACTCGATTTCTCCATATTAGCCGCCAACTCACAAATTTGTCAGTTTTTAATGTCATACAGCAGGGAAAAGGAAGTCATCTTTTATTAAATATAACTGTATAAAGTAAATTAAATATGATTGTTTATTGTTTTTGCAGTAAATACATAAATAATCCATGCACTTCACTGCTTTGTCCTAATAGAACAAGAACTGATGCATCACTTCATCTACTTAAGACTTTATTCTTCAACTATAATGATTTTCTGTAACACAGTGACGTTGCTGAGTCACAAACACACTTTTGTGTAAAACGATTACACTGCAGCACAACTTATCATCTTAAGAAAGTGTGCAAAGAAAATTGATTTGATTTGTGATTATTCAATTATTATCTAGCTAGTTATTATTTATGCATTTTTCATACCATACTGTAATGATTGCTAGTGCACTGGAGATCCCAGGAGAACAGTATAATATGTTTTTAAAGTGAATGACTCAAATTATGCATTATTTGGTGCATGAAGAAGGGGTAAGTCCCAAAGTCGGGGTCATAAGGTTTCTGAATGGCATTCACAGCAGGCCGGAAAGGACAGAGAACTTTAAAAATGACACCAGGCTTCGGAGTTTGCGCTTGCCAAAAGAGGAATGTTTGTGTGTCCCGCTGCTTTTCTTACTGCATGTGTGTCGCTCAGTTTGTCACTGTAGATGTGTGCGCCTACATGTATACACTATAAGTATCTGTGTGGCGTTAGTGCATGTGTGTCTTTGCCCAGAGAGGAGAGGAGGTAAATTCATGTCAGAGTGTTTTTGCCAAAGGCATGGCAATTATGGCGGTTTTTAATAACTGTGCTTTATAATCATTTAGCACTGATGATGCACACACACACACACACACACGCACGCGGGCACACACACACACGCGCGAACACATCTCTTGAGGCACTAATGAATTTAGATGTGATAGGCGCTGGAAGCTGAACTTTAGGGGAGGGGGGGCAGCAGAGAAAGATAGATGGATAAATCGCAAGGAATGCCAAGAGATGGAGAGGTGGTGAAATTTTGTTTTCAGTGTAACAAAATAACAATTTCTGCATGAAAACATTGTGCTGTTTTGATTATTTTTCATCCCGTTTACATCATGTTTAAATTTAAATGATTAATTGAAATGATTAGAGTTTATGAAAGCATGAGTGAACACAGTTGTGACTGAGAAGGGCCGTACTCTGTGGTTACTGACACATTTGGTTTGGAATAAATTACACTCTACAAATTAGAATGACATTGATGTTGGATGCAGGTTACACGCCTAATCCAGTGATTTCCAAATGTCCAGTGATGTATTTTCCAAACTGGGCTCAATGACAATGAGCTGCTTTGCTACATTTTCATCCAGTGCACTTTGCTTTTATTTTCTTGTTAAATGTTTAATCCATTACTCTATGACTCTAAAAGTGATTCTGATAAAAAAAAAAAAAAAAGCAGTCTAGAAAGGAAATGAAAGTCATTAAGCTTCTAACATTTCACAGACTCAGAGGTTGCAAGCAGATGCTTCTTGTTTTTAAGGACTCACCAGCCTAAAAGGTAAGAATCACCAAATTAATCCCTATTTGTGCAATTCACTGCGTTAAGCCTTTCGTTCTTGCCAGGAAGATACTTTTATCCTGGCACAGAGACGTCTGCCTTTAAAGGTAATGTGTCTCAAGGCTTTTGGGGAAAATGTCAAAATTAACTTCTCTTTTGGAATTTGCAACTAGGGTTGACATTAGCTTTGGATGTTGGCATCAGTCAGTAAGCTATAACTGATGACTGCTTGCACTGTAATAGGCCATGTCTTACTCAATAATAACCTGAAACAGTTTCAAGACATCAAAGTGGTGTGGGGTGCCTCAGCTTCTGATGCACCAAGCAGATATTATGAAGACAATTTTATTTGAAAATTTGTAATTTTATTGCTTTAACATACATTTATGTATAATACATACAGTGTAATTGTCACGGTATGAGGTGCTGAGGACTCAAAGCAGAAGCAGAGGGATCGGTTTAGTGCACGGTTTCATTTACAGTGACTATGGTAGTAGGGCAGGCGGGTTTGGGGAATAGAGGGAAAAAGTGGGAACTCCGGGAATGAAAGGGATGACTAGGGAAAAAACTCAGCTCTATTGCTTAAAAACACAAGGAACACACACACAGTGACTGATGACGAGGATGTGACCCCAAGCAGGGGAAAACACAGGACTTAAATACACGAGGGCTGATGAGGGAACAAGACATATCTGGGAAACACAGGTGAACAGCATGACACTAACGACACAAGAAGAACATAGTAGAAGACAAAAGAAGTGGCAGGCCTATCCCAAAGTCATGTCCTTAAGAAATAGGAGAAAAAAAAAACCCGGCAAAGATCTGATACAGGACCAGGAGATGCTTCTGGCCCTTTAGCTGACGGGCCAGATCTACTGTTTGCCGAAGCCTTGTGGAAAATGGTCTCAGTAGAAGGGTAGCTGTCAAGAAGCCACTCTCTTAAGGGAGGGAAGCAGGGAGAAAAGCCTGAGGTATTCCAAATTACCCAGGAACTGGTCTGAAAATCAGTGGGAACAGGTCTTTTGGAGTGAAGAATCCAAATGTGAAATTCTTGGTTTAAATCATTGTCAATATGTATGAAGGAGTGTCTTCAGCCATCTGTAAAACATAGAGAAGGTTCTGTCATGGTTCATGTCAAAATTAATGGAATTATGAATGCAGAACAGTACCATCAGATTTTGGCAGTACCATTGGCAACAGCTTGATTTTTTTTCAGCATGACAATGATCCCAAACACGCTGCCAGTGCAGTAAACGCATACCTGGATAGAAAAGCACACACTATCAGTCATGGATTAGCCTTCTCAGTGCCCTGACCTCAACATTGTTAAGGTAGCGTGGGATCATCTTGACAGAGAATGGAACAAAAGGCAGTCAGCCTCCAAAGAAGAGCTTTGAATGTCCTTCAAGAAGCCTGGAGAACTATTCCTGAAGACTGCTTCAAGAAATTACAAGAAAGTTGCCTCAGAGAGTTCAGGCTCTGTTGAAGAATAAAAGTGGTCACACCAAATGTTGACTTTCAAGCTCATTAGAATTGCACAAACTCTATTTTTGCCTTACATAATGTTTCTATTCATGTTTGCACATTTTGACAAATCACTATTTCCCATTTTCCAAACAAAATATAAAGAAATGAGGGTTGGCTCGAGACTTTTGCACAATACCCTATATCATTCAATAAACTGCTTGTTTGTCTACTCACCAAAAAAGTCTATAACCACAGTTTTCTTTGCATCGGTTTCACCACTCTTTCAGTATGAGAACAGAATGCAAAAGCTTTTTAGATATAAATAAACCAGCCTCCTCTCTTCTCGTCTCCTCTCCTCACAGGCTTCGACAGGTACTGAGTGTGGCAGAGCTGAGTGAATTGGTTGCTGAGATGGGTCATTAGCTTTTCGCCCTCGCCATCGATCTGAGGCAGAAGAGACGTGGGAGAAAGAGAACGATAGACGCAGCGAGAGAGAGACAGGAGCATGGCTGGGCCTTTAAATTGAGACGATTGGAAAGAATGAAACACTGAATGAAGTGACTGCAACAGGACTGGCCAGGTTAAATGGATTAAACTGTCCAGAATGCTTTGTTTTAACTTAATGTTGCAGGTCCAGTAAGTGAGTCTGATAAGGCAGCCATTTTATGCCCTGTTGTGCATGACACCATAGACAGTTTATTTGGAAACACAAAATGGCACAAGAGAAATCCATAAAAGCAGCAACGGGGATTATTTTAGACTTAGTTATCCAAACAAGTTAATCTACTGATCAGAATTAATAAATTACCACAAAAAAGGAAAGATTTTTGCCTTCCACCCTTCAAACCTTGGCTCTAGGCTCTAGGCTTGGCAATGTTAGTCCATCACATCTTTGGAGATTGACATTTTTCCAGTAATGATTAGGGGACTTTGGCAGTCGCATGACATTTCTTCAGGACATTTTACAATTTTTTAAAGAACCTAACTTATAGCTTCAGTAGGATTTTATAATCTTCTTTTCTTTTTTAAAAAAAATGCCTGTGGGCTAATCACAACCGCTGTTAAAACTAATGCTTCTTTTCCAATAGTACCTACTCAGCGTGGCTCCGCTCAACATGACTCGGCATGGTCTTGTTTTGTTTCCATTACAATTGAGTACCACCTCAATGTGGGTGGAGTTGATATAGCAATGCAATAGTCTCTTGACGTAAAACACAACACAAAAATGGATGAGCTAGAGGCAAGCTAACAGTAGCTAATGCCAGTTTACTATCGTCAACTTGTGTAAGTCCCCCATACAATGTTTTAATGGATGAAGGTTATCATTAAGTATTAAAATATGTATGCTGCGTGTGCGTTTCAGATGGCTCTCTTTTTGCAAAACTATTGCTGCAAACTGTCGGTCTGGGCATTCAACCAAGCCTCCCAGTGGTTTGCGTGCCTCCATTTTCTTGCTGTCAGGTTTTAAAAATGGCACGGTTGATTCTACTGAAGGAGTTGTTCTTATGGCTCAGCTAGTGACGACACTCCCTGGCCAATTGGTGGCATGCTGTTTTTTGACATCACATTTTCGGATCACCTCGGATCGCTTGGAAACCCGGCTGAGTAGGTACTAAAAAAGTACCTGGTATCAAGACTTGATGGAAAAGTCTACAAAAAATGCAGAGTTGAGTCGAGCAGGACTGAGTAGGTACTAGTGGAAACGTGGCATAACTTTCCCTAACCTGACACAATCAGAAGTGGCTCACTCCCTGGTATAACACAAATGCGTAGCATAAAGCAGATAATCTGATACTGGAGAGGAAATGGAGTCTCACTAATTTAGAATATATTTCTTTAGCCTGGAAAAAGAAAAAACCCTCCATAAATTTAGGACATCTTTTTATTCATCACTGATTGAAGAAAATAAGAACAACCCCAGGTTTCAGCACTGTAGCCAGGCTGACAAAGAGTCAGAGCTTTGTAGAGCCAAGTATTCCTTTAACTTTAACTAGTAATGACTTCATGAATTTCTTACCACATAAAATTCTTCTCCTCACATACAACCAGTGATGGCATAATTACCTTGAAAAAGTAACCTGATTTCTGATCACTGATTAATTCTTTAAAAAGTAACTTAGTTACTTTACTGATTACTTGATTTTAAAAGTAACTACTTTAAATTACAAGATACTTTATTAGTTACATTCAGCAGCTGCCGACAACACCTCCCGCCATCTCAGGCAGCTTGGCATGATAGTTGTAGGGATCTTGTTTATTATGGCATGAAATGAGGCCGAGTCAACCGTGTTTAAGGGCAGCATTTCCTCGACTACATACTGTCCGACTCAACTTCTTCAACTCTCCCCCCACTTACTGGTTTTGCACCAAAGTCCGGCTTTTATTCTTTGGGTGGTGGGGGACCTCCCGCAGTAGTCGCTGCTCTCTGCTTCCCACCACCTGGTGGGACTTGCTCTGTAAGTTTGACTGTGCCGTGCGACTCCAAATGTTTCTTCAAATTTGACGTAGTGTTTTTGTCCTATGATGCGGCTGAGTGTTTCTTTTCATTCACCTGTTTTTACTCTGTTTCTATGCCATTTTGCATTTTATCATCAGTTATTATTAATCTCTGGCTCTCTTCCACAGCATGTCTTTTGTCTTGTCTCTCTCCCCTCAGCCCCAACCGGTCACGGCAGTTGACTGCCCCTCTCCTCAACCTGGTTCTGCCAGAAGTTTTATTCCTGTTAAAAGGGAGTTTTTCTTTCCCACTGTTGCCAAGTGCTTTCTCATAGGGGGTCGTTTTGACTGTTGAGTTTTCTCTGCATTATTGTAGGGTCTTTACCTACAATACAATGTAACTTGAAGTGACTGTTTTGTTGTGATTTGGCACTATATAAATAATTCTTCATTGAAGCAGCAAAATATGCCTAGTCTCTTTTCTTCCAGCAACAGTAGATAGCTTTTGTGTATGGTGTCTGGAAGGGCGTGCAGGAGAAGGAGGAAGTGACACACCGGCCTTCACTCTCAGTACTACTGGAAAACTCGAGCAGAGGTCTGAACTCTGCTGTTGCTGTGGTGTCGCTCCTCTACCAGCTGTTCTACTCAGTTCTTGTTCCTCCCAGTGATCCAAGAAATGCCATTGTTCCATGCCATTCCCACCATGGCCTTCCCACCATAGCTCCATTCCCATCCATTTTCTCTATTTCTCTGCTGTGCTTATCACCTCGCTCACACTGCTGTATCTCCCTCTCCTTCCTGCTCTGCTGTGCCTCTTTTTAAAGGGGCAGATTGGGCAGGTTTGGTTCATTCTGTTAATGGTGGAGGTGTGCATAGGAAGTAAAACACTGAACAACAATTTTCAAAATAACAAAAAGCATGCAAGTAAAAAGATGCATGGGACTCTGTGGTTACTGACTCTCTGTTGGTACCAAACTCAAGGGGTCATTGGAGAAACTGCAATGTTAAGCAGTGTGTTGGCTTCATTTTTTAGCTGCTTGACATGATCTATGAAGTTAGATTGTGTTGCAAGTTGGCAGATGTCTGAACCTAGTGCCTAGTACCCAGTGCAGCTTTATAGAATTGCTCGCATGGCTGTGGACATGACTGTGTAACTTTCCCTCTACTTCCCCTTCCACCTTTCCTCCTGCCAGAGGTTTCCTTCCCTTTGCCAGCACCCTGTAATCATCCTCAAAGATGTGCTGCGTTTGTATTTCTCCTTTCACAATTCTGAAATCCAGCTTTGCCACATCTATTTAGGACTGTAGATGGAAATTGCTTGGATTTCAACTGTATGGTAAAAAAAAAAAAAAAAAAAGCCTCACTCTTTTCTGCTCATCCCCTCCACCATCTTCACAATCGCAATGTGACACAATCACAATGTGACATCACCGCCTCACCGTTCTAAATGACTGTGACATCACTGCAGTTGTGTTTATTGATTAAAACGCTGGCAGCCTTCAGGAAGTTGAAATAAGATCTCAATCCAATCAGGCTCTACTTAATGGCATTAGTAGCTGCCATTGGCTGGCTGGTTGCTCGGTAACCTGATTAGTACTAAAGCAGTTTGATGTTAATGAGATTGGGTCTTATTGGTGTCTGATCAAATCAGATCACAAATGTGTGTGCATACACACACATTTGCAAATACAGCCACATATGCAAGAAAAGACATGTGTATTTAAGCATATATACTGCTCAAAAAATTTAAAGGAACACCATCCAGTCAATTAAACTTCTGGGATATTGATCTGGCCAGTGAAGTGGCTGAGGGGGTTGTCAACCAGTTTCAGCTTGTTTGGTGTTAATGAAATTACCAACAGGTGCATTAGAGTGGCAACAATGAAGCAACCCCCAAAACAGGAATGGTTTTACAGGTGGAGACCACTGACATTTTCCACCCTTGTCTTTTCTCACTGTTTTTTCACTAGTTTTGGATTTGGCTAGGGTCATTGTCACTGCTGGCAGCATGACGTGATACCTGGACCCTACAGAGGTTGCACAGGTAGTCTAACTCCTCCAAGATGACACATCAATATTTGCCATTGCCAAAAGGTTTGCTGTGTCTGCTAGTACAATCTCAAGAGCTTTGAGGAAATTCCAGGAGACAGGCAGTTAGTCTAGGAGAGCTGGACAGGGCTATAGAAGGTCCTTCACCCATCTGCAGGACCGGTATCTGTTCCTTTGTGCAAGGAAGAACAGGATGAGTACTGCCAGAGCCCTACAAAATGACCTCCAGGTCATTTCAATATAATGAATAATAATCATAGCATCAATACAAGGACTCACAAACCCTAGCAAATTCCTGGAGGGAGATTGCCGGAACTATTGGAATGGACGTGAGGGAAAAAGAAGAAGGGAAAAGAGTCCCATTTTATCTGGTTCTGTTGGCCGCACCACATGTAAAACACTGGGATCTGTCAGTATGTTGTGGCAGTCACTAAAATGTGAGCAAATTTATTTGGTCCAAATAACTTGGTGCTATTTTTTCCCTAATATTACTAGTTGTTATAACTGGCATTACCTTTTTATTTATTTATTATTTGTTTAATTTCAAATGTATTTATATTGCAATTTATTTATATATTTTTAACATTTTATTTATATATTCTGTATTTTATTTTCGATTTAGTATTTATTTTCAAGAGATTGTAGAAGTGCACTAGATTGCAAGGTAATGACTGTTCCTTAAGTGCAAAAATGCAGTGTGTTTACAAAGTCAGTGAGTAATCGTGTTAAATAATCCTGATTTCAATATTGACCAAAATAATCGTGATTATGAGTTTTTCCATAATCGAGCAGCCCTACCTCCAGGAGGTCCCTGGTGTGAATATCTCTGACCAAACAATCAGAAACAGACTTCATGTGGGCCCTGTGCTCACTGCCCAGCACCGTGGAGACCAGTTGGCATTTGCCATAGAATGCCAAAATTAGCAGGTCCACCACTGGCACCCTGTGCTTTTCACAGATGACAGCCGGTTCACCCCAAGCAGATACCGTGACAGATGTGAAACGGTCTGGAGAAGCTGTGGAGAGCATTATGCTACCTGTAATATCGTTCAGCATGACCAGTTTGGTGGTGGGTCAGTGATGGTCTGGGGAGGTGCATGACAATGTGTCATGCACCAATGTCATGTGGTGAGAGTATACAGGCAGTTTCTGAATGAAGAAATTGATGCCACTGACTGGCCCCCGAGCTCGCTTTACCTAAATCCAATAGAAAACCTCTAGGGCATTATGTTATTACTATTATGTTATTGCCATTTTGAGTTGCTGCAATGAAATTTCAGCCAAACGGACTACTCTGCTGCATAATTTTTCTGTTAGATTTTTGGGGTATCTTTGAATTCAGCCATCTGGAGGTTGATAGATTTCATTTTCATCCTAACACATTACCCAGTACATATCAGCAAGATTTTTTTTTTCCCAGTTGACATCTGGTGTCATTTCAAATTGTTCCTTTAATTTTTGGGGGGAAGTGCATCATATTGATGTGCTAATTTACAAAAATGCACATATAGGATATAATGTATACACAAATGCACAACCATATTCTGATTGTTTCACTGCATGCAACACGCAAACAAAAAAACACCTGATAAGTGAAAAACAGATCAGGAATGATGATAGAAAACGGTGGAAAGAACAGAATGTTGAGTAGAATTTTTCAGTTATGAGCCAAACGTAAGTCGTGGGGTGTTTGCAGTCTCCCAAATTATTCTGTTAAAGCTGCTGATTTTGAGGCACGACAGGAACAGAGAGATTAGGGCGGGGGACCTAGAGCTCCCCAGAATCCAGGTTCTGCTGAAAAACCAACAACGGACGGGAGAAACTCCATCAATCCTCTGGAACTGATCCACTTAGAGAGGAAACACTAAGGGGTAAGACACCCCAGTGAGGCTACAGAGTCATCTACTCAGAGCCCCGTAGGCTTGTGTATACATCCCTATTCCACAGCACACCGAACATCTGCTTTGAATATTTTTTCAAGGTTTATCAATTCAGATGACTGTGTCTCAGCACTGGCTGGTGCGCTAATGAAAGGGAGAAAGCTGCAGGTACAAAGCCCAGTATATGGTTACCTGCCACACATATTTTTTATTATTTGAAAAACCCTGAACTATTACATTTGTAATAATAAGAATAATCTTCAGAGTAGTTTAATGCTGTGTTCTAAAACAATCTGGCAACAAAATAAATCAGGGATTTTTTTTCTTTAAAGAATGTGGATGAGTCTGTGGTTGACAGAATTATATTACTCCTACAGACTGAGTCCTCCTAATCTAATGATGTGATCATTAAGTATTGGTTTTGATGACTGCCTTGGCAAATGAAGCACAGCTCATGACAACCTGCCAACTGGCCAGGACCTGATGAATGAATATTCATGAAAGAACCAGTCAACTGTGGAGACTCAGACCTAACGTCCAGAAAGAAATGAATAAATTGCATCCTTTCTAATGTTTTCACCCTTCTGTCCACTATAAACTTTTTTTTCACAGCCCCAAATAGCTCATCTGAAATGTAAGCCAGGGTGGATAAATCTTTAAAAGATTGTGTTGTTTATTTTACCCTGAGCTGTTATGTCTGTTTAGAGGCAGTTGAGTTCTTTTATTGAAGTCATGATAAAAAGGCACGGTCTCTGTAGAGTGCATATCTTTTGTTGAACTTTAAGTTTAGCACAGCCTTCTGAGAAAAAGTAAGGATTTGATCAGTCTTTGTGCAGGGGTTGTTTAAGGCAGCATGTGTGAGCAACAATCAAATCTGGTGAAAATATTTAAGTTTGCCTTATTCTATTTAGGCTCTATCCATATTTACGTGTGCATTTCATTTTTTTTTCATTTTCTTTTAGTTTTTCGTCCACACAACTCCTTCCAGGGTGCAGATTTACAGAAACTCAGTTTCTACCTTTATACGTTGACAAACATGTAAACGTCTTTATATCCTTTTTTGGCATCAGACAGTGCATGGTTATACTATGATTAGACTGTTGCTTTGGTCACTAGCAGAATGCTTCAGTTGCCTAGAGTTTGTAAGGAAGATGTCAACTTGTCTGCAAACACCTGGCAACTACACTTTGAGTGGTGGAGCGACGCATACCAGAAACAGAGCCTTCAAGGTAAAGGGTTTAAAATGTGTTGGTTTCAGCAGTAAGGCACAACTTTTAATATGAAAGTAAACTGATTCTGTTTTTGGGCTACGTTGCACCACCGCTCAGAGAGCAGTTGGCAAGTTTGCGTCTTCCATACAAAGGCGACCGTGGCATTCTGCTAGTAACCAAAGCAACTGCAAGGAGGTTTTCAGTGCAGCATCTTCTTGTGACCAGTTTTATCTACAAAATGCCAGCAACCTCCAACTTCCACTTACCAACCAGACCTGTGTGGCTGAGGCTTTATTCACAATGTAAGTGAATCATCAGACTAACCAGAGTGTTAGTCTCTCTACTTACCAGAGGACAGTGGTGGTGGTTTTGGAAGACAAGCAGTGGTTAAAGTTATGGTTACAGTCATATGGCCTTCAGTAGGTGTAGTTTACCCTAAAATAAGTATTTGCAGAAGACATATTTGTGCCCTGTGTGTGTGAATGTTTGCAGAAGTGAAAGGAGTTGGCCTGTGTGCACACCAGATGAGTCTTGTGTGTGCTAATGCATGCTGGGTGACAAAAATCCGCTTAGAAGACAAATCAGAGGTATAAAAAAATCTGTTGATAGTAGATTTGTGTGTGTATGCGTGTCTGTGTGTGGTGTGTAGGTGCAGGCTTCCTTTTTCTTTGCAAGTTGAAATGCCAACGCCTCTTTTCACTCTTACTGATTCCCTTATAATTAATCAGCCATGCAATTATACTGCAGAACAGAGAACGAGAGAGTGAACAAGAGGGGGGGGGCAAAATAGGTTGAGAGAGGGAGAGAGACACAGGGAGTGTGGAAAGAGAGAGCATGAAAACTTCTATTGTGGCTGACTTAGAGAAAAAAGAAAGAGATGATGGGAGAGAGAAATGGAGAAAGAGAGGGGTTTTTCATGAAAGGTGATAATAAGGAGCCCTTAAAAGAACAAATGAAAATGTCATTTCTCCACCACCACCACCCGATTTCACCCCCCCCCCATCTTGTGGAGGGATAATGAGGGGGAAAGGGAGAAAGTGAGGGATGAACGAATGTTTCTCAACATGAGACCTTTTGTCGAAACATCTCTGCGCGCCTTTCCTCCCTTCCTTCTTCTCGCTTTTCCCTGCACCCTGACATCTTACTTCCTCCCCCTCAACATCCAGCCTACCTTTTTTGCCATCTCCCCCTCACCACCCTTCTCTCTTAGTTGGGTGTGATTATTTTCCTGATAAGGACATATCTTCCACCACCCACGCCACCCCCTCTAAACTCACTTTTTCTCTTCTGCCTGCACTCCATTATACTGGACATTAATTCCAGGTTGTTATCAAGCTGAAAGATTTGGATTGGGCCACAACAGAGAGTCTGTCCTTCTTCTCAGCCAATAGAAAGGTCAGTTATTATGGTAATAGGACACAGTTTGATATTAGAGCTGCTCTCTTTGTTCTAGACAAGTTTCATTACTCTGGAGGGGCTCTCATTACAAAGAACAACGCCTAACTCTGACTCTCTTTTGTTGAGAGGATAATACATGGGGTGGGTGAATGTAGAACACTGTCTGCTCACTGTAAATAAGCTCCTGAGGTGCCCTTGTGCAAGGCAATTAACATTTGACTCCTTCTGCTGTTTTTAAAGTGTAGAACATTTTAAAAGTGATATAAATTATACTTTTGCATATGGCAACAATTTAAGATGCCTTCGCACTGGAACGTTCGCAAAAATCAGAATTAACTTTCAGTTTGATTTACTTGTTCAGAGCGCCCATTCCACAGAATATCAAAGCAGCTCAGAGTTACTTCATCTTCGCAAGCACGTCTTGTCCACGGTAAACATTTGACATTCAAGTGTCAGAGCTGTGCTTTTAGCCCTGCACTCGATAAGGGAGTCCACTGTTTGGTGCTGTCTCACCTGCCTTTGAGGCCATTTCACATTTTAAGCCACAACTGGTGAGAAATCAGTCATTTTCAGTGAAAGGTGAGTGCAGACCCGTGGGCAGCCTGGCAAGCAGGGCAAGAAACTGACTCCTTCTCATGGAAACTGCTGTGAAACCACAGGTGAATTGTGTTGAGCTTTTTGAGGCCATCTGCGCACAACGCTGAGCTTGACCAATGACATGTCAGCCTTGGTCTCTCTGTCAGAGAAGAAAAGGTAACTCCTGCTGTGCATGGTTTTTCTGATGTGTGTACTGTACCAGAGTTCTTTGAATCACAAGTGCCAAGAGGTGCAGCTCTGGTTTTGCTGTATCTATGCAGTAAATGTGTTGTGATTAAAATGTTCTTTCTTTAGAGGGAGAAAAATATTACTTTTGAAGCATTAAAATATTCAAGCATGATGCAGTATAAAAAAAACTGTTGTAACTTTTAGAGAGATTGAGTTGAACCCTTTAGTCTAGAGTCTGTCAGAGGCATGTGCGTATATCCAGTGGTTGAAGACCATGGCAAAATTATTGTAATCATGGGCAATGAATTTGAGAACTTGTTGCCTTTGAAATTGTTGCTTCAGGGATGGGGACCAGGTCTGCAAAAACTCCCAGAGTGACTTTGGTGCATCAAGATGGCAATAAGATGGAGTCAGTCTGCCATCAGTCTCCCGTCAGTCTGCCATCAGTCTGCTATCAATCTGCCATCAGTCTCCCATCAATCTGCCATCAGTCTCCCATCAATCTGCCATTAGTCTCCCATCAGTCTGCTATCAGTCTGCCATCAGTCTCCCATCAGTCTGCTATCAATCTGCCATCAGTCTCCCATCAATCTGCCATCAGTCTCCCATCAGTCTGCTATCAATCTGCCATCAGTCTCCCATCAATCTGCCATCAGTCTCCCATCAGTCTGCTATCAATCTGCCATCAGTCTCCCATCAATCTGCCATCAATCTCCCATCAGTCTGCCATCAGTCTCAGATCAAATGGGATCAGGTTGGCAATTACATGCAATCTGTTTGTGATAATACAGCAATTAACTGTGATAAATCTTTGAAAATCTGTTGCATCTTGCAAATCTGCTGCAGTCTGTTGCAAATCTGTTGCCATCTACATGCACCGAAATTCACATTAAGCAGAAATTCACATCCACATCTTACATTCAGAGACCAGAAATTCCTCCACGAATAGTGATGCAGTTGCAGCAGGATGGCATAGGCACATGACAACCTTGGTTTTTTCCATGAATACAAACAATACAACCAGTTGGCAACCGGTTGTGCTGAGTCCCCTCTTACAGCGAGATGCGTCACAGACGAGTTGTGCTCATCAGCACAGACTGACTCAGATTGTCTGCAAAGTGTTGGCAATATGTCTTTATAAGATAGACTGCATTTATTTCCCAAACTTCTCCAGTCTCTCTGAGAGTGATTTCATGCAGTCCAATTTGGATCACGATTGTTTAGAAACAGGTTGCTTTCCAATAGGTGACCTGTGTAGTCATTCAAAAGTGGCTGCCCTGAGGCTGAGGGTGTTGCTCACTCAGCCTCTTACTTACTGTACCTGGAACACTTAAACAAAATACGAAAAACATTAAATAGGTACATATTTCAGTAATACATCCATAACAACCAGCACATTCATATTACTGATGTTTTTGGTAATGCAGAAGCAGAGACGTAGGTGAGAGTATTTCTTCTTCCTCCTCTCAGTGTTCCCAGGCTGAAACAAGGATGTTGTGTCGTGGATCTGCAGGCGACATACAGCTTATCGTCTGTGAAGAGTTTAAGTTGATTGTGTTATGCATCCACAGGGAGGCTGAGTCCAGCTGGACCAGACTGATCAGAGATCAGTGAAACACACTGTGGAATCAGACAAGACTATTACCAAAAGATCTGGGTGTGTGTGTGTGCGTGTGTGTGTGTGTGAGAGCAATTTATCAATTATTTTCCTACCCTTTCAACAACAGCTTATGTGTGTGTGTGTGTGTGTGTGTGTGTGTGTGTGTGTGTGTGTGTGTGTGTGTGTGTGTGTGTCTGTGTGTGTGTGTGTGTGTGTGTGTGTGTGTAGCAGCAGATGGGCAATAGAAAAATCAGTAAATTAATCCTCAACACATCGCAGACCACTAATTACTGATTAATAACCACTGGACTGCTCTCTCTGTCTTTTCCCTCCTCTCACATACACAGAGTTCAAAGCGGTATAATAAGAAATGGTAGGGGTACAGAAATAAAATCCCATAAATGTGGCAGAAAAGAATGAAAGAAACACACATGTGAACACTATCTATCTATCTATCTATCTATCTATCTATCTATCTATCTATCTATCTATCTATCTATCTATCTATCTATCTATCTATCTATCTATCTATCTATCTATCTATCTATCTATCTATCTATCTATCTATCTATCTATCTATCTGGACAGGTGTTACCTTTCTTTCTGCCATAAGAAAAGTGATGGATAACAGATGACTGCGCACAGCTACACAAATAGCCAAACAGCTGATCAATACCACGCATGTTTGTTCTTCTGAAATTACTCCAAGCATAGGCCTGGTTACATCAGTGCCGTGGAGTTAATGATACTTCAGTTAAAAAAAATATTTGTGTGAAGTTTTTTTTCTCTCCAGTCAAAGATTAAACCTCATGATTTTAGTGACTAATATATTTTAACCCCACTGTCATGGGCTGTTGGTGTGTTTTTGCCTGCTATAAAAGCTAGTTACCATGTAGGCCTATTCACACTGTCCTGAGAACAGTTTGCCTGATCTTTGCTTTCTTCTTCTGTATGACATATATGTTTAAAGATCTGATGACTCATTTAAAAACAGAGCAGTTTGGGGGATGTTCAAATCAAGTCTCACATCATTAAAGAGAAGTCCGTCCTAGGTCTCAGATCTCTTGCAGGTGTCATAACTGCTCACTGAAATAAATCATCATTTTGTTATACTGACTTTGAATATGAGATCCTATTTACACTAGATTTTAAAATGTCTTTTGGGTGAGCATTTTCAGTTGGACAGCCAAGATGCACTACTGGTTACACCTGTGGCTGCCATGTGTCTCCAAGGTGTCCAGCATCTGTGCAGGCTTTTTTTTAAAAAAAATGTTAGGAAAGAGCAATATGTGTGGAGATCTAATATACATGCACACCTTTTTTCTTTCTTTTTTTTTTTTTAAACTTGCAAATGGGCTAAAAAGAATGGGCTAAAAAGAACCGCCGTGCTCTAAAATGATGGCATATTTCTGTTAGGCCCTTCTGGCGGCGCATAACAACACATTTGTGTTGAATAGTTCAAGAATAGTTCAGAGACAAGCTCAGAAAGTGGTTTGACTGATCCAGTAACAAAGCATTTTTGTCATTTTGTCTGTATTAAATGGTATCCATTTGTGATCTGACGACCCAAGACACATTTTAAAAAGTGTAAACAAGTACTAAGAAAGATGTTAGTGAAATGTAACCTGATTTCAAACATTATTAATGGCTGGCACTCTTTTTTTTGTTTTTATTTGTTTGTTTGTTTTTTGCAATGTACAATCATATGAAAAAGAGTTTTCACAGGGTTCAGTTTCTTACACACAGTTCTGTGAAAACTAACCACTGTACACCCTCACTGCTTCCAGGTGCTGCTAATCAAATGCACCTGATTAACTGATCATAAGCGTGATAAGTGCGACCAGCTCACTAAAAGCAGAAATTTGGGCAGTTTGCTGATCTACGGGTTTCAGGTGCGTGTTAATGCAATGCAACAATCTTCCAAGGAGTGGATACAAGAGAATACAAATGTTATTCCAATCTAAATTTTAATCCTAATGAATGCACTCAGCTTGAATCTGTTATGTAGGATACAAACTGTGAAAGGGAATTTATTCTCTGTGTCCTACATAGTAGAGGGTGACTGTGCCTCCACACCTAAACACAAAAATGAGGATACTCAGGGGTTACAGTGGGATGCACAAGGTGGAGGAACCCTAAGATCACGGGGAGAGAAGAATCACAACTTTCTATTGTGAAATCCAGTAAATTATCTTGGTGTGCAGGCTGTGATCAGCTCACCTGCTGCTCTTTTCTTCCTCTCCTGTCCTCTTCACCCCGCCTCTGAGTGAAGTTATAGCTCATTCTTTTCTCTCCCTGGAAATACAGCAGCTGTTCCTTTATCTATAGCAGACAGACTGTGTGACAAACTGCAGACACTTTTTGTGCTGATATTTGTTGAGCATTTAGAAACGTTGCATTTAAAAATTACCTGCCTCACGTTACTCTCTTTATGCTCGCTCCTCTTCTGTGGTGCTAGCTAAATGCTGAAGTACCGCGAGAACAACTTACGGACATCTGCCCTCGGCCCGGCTCACTGTAACCCCTGATTATAGTGCTATAAATGATACAATAATTATACAGTTTTGCCTCTTTAATCCCTTTGTATGCGATAAGCCCCATGATGGGGGACACGGCAGTACGATTGTCTCATATATGCTATAAGAGACCGTTTAGGCCCGGATCGTTTGATGTCTGACCGGAAATGCAAACTTTTCTCAGACGTGTTAAACCTAAAGTAACAAGTCTGTTTGAAAATGTAAGAAGTACAAAGTACAGATATTTGTGTAAAAATGTAGGGAGTAAAAGTAAAAATACTCGAGTTAAGTACAGATACCTGAAAAATCTACTTAAGTATAGTAATGAAGTATTTGTACTTTGTTACTTCCCACCTCTGACTATGCAATACTCAAAGAAACTGCAAAAACAAAATCCAAGAGCTACATTGCACACTTACAGGCCTCAGTTAGCATGTTAAACATTCACACTCATGACAGTACAAAAGAAAAAAACTGAACCAGTACGGCTAGTTTGGAAGGTTTAACACGAGAAAGTCTCTTTGCTCTACAAAGAACATGACAGCACGCCTTCGGTTTACAAACTTGCATCTGAAAAAAAAAAAACTACAAGACTTCTGGAACAATGTTCTTTGGACAGATGAGACTGAAGTGGAGATGTTGGGCCATGACACACATTTCACACTGTGTTTAGCAAAAACCCAACACAGCATTACAGCACAAACACCTCATACAAGCATCTTGGCGGAGAGGTGATGAATTGGGCTTGTTTTGCAGCCCAGGCTCCTTGCAGTCATTGAGTGGACCATGAACTCCTCTATACCAAGTATTCTAAGATCAAATGTGAGGTCATCTGTCCAGCAGCTAAAGCCTGGCTGAAAATGCATCATGCAACAGGACAATGAGCTCAAGCACAGCAGCAAATCCAAAACTGAACTGCTGAAAAAGACACAATCAAGACGCTGCAATGGCCCAGTCAAAGTCCAGACCTCAACCTTGATCGAAATGCTGTAGCAGGACCTCAAAGAGCTGTGCATAAATGAATCCCTACAAACTTCAGTGAACTGAAGCAGCGCTGTAAAGAACAGTGAGCCAAAATTCCTCCACAGCGATGCGAGAGACTGATAAAGTCATACAGGCAATGATTACTTCAACTTATTGCTGCTGAAGGGGGTTCTACAAGGTACTGAATTATAGGGTACTTAGTTTTTCACAGGACTGCACAGAGTGCTATGAAAAATTCCTTTTTTTCAGAAAACTGTATTTAAATGGCCTCTCTGCTCTTCAGCAGGTAACTCCTTTTAATGTAATGCGCTCTGTTTTTGCTGGGTTGACTTTTCGAAATCAGCTCTTGCTTGCGCTTTAAACAGATACAGATACAAGAGCTCTTCTGTTGTATATCTGACAGTTTTTCAGTTTGCTACAAAAAGAATATGCCGTTACTTCATCAAATTCTTTTACACGATGCTAACATTTTTAGGCCACGCAGACAGAAGTGTCTTCCTTTTCGACCTTTGCAAGAAGGAAAAAAACAAAACAACAAAACTTCTTCAAATACTTTTGTGAGGGTGGCGGGATGATCACCTGGCATTTGATGTGTGCCTTTAAGAGGACAGTGAGATCTGGATGGACTGGGAAATTTACACTCATCACTCAACATAATGGACAGACAGAGAGAAGGGGGAGGAAGACATAGAGAGTTAGTGAGAGTGTGAGTGAATGTGTCCCACACTTGATCATGCAATATCACTGCTCTAATAGATAAAGTAAAATTTGCTGAGTTGTAGTTTTCCCACCTTTCTCCTGGACCATCTATCTCACTAACTGCTACAGCCTTTGGAGCTGCTATTTCTACAGGAAATTACTACAGAGCACTAACTTCCCCCAAGCATGAGCACGTTAGCCTTATCTCCAGGAGAAACTACAACATGCAGAGCTATTTCCACAAACGAACTCAGAAGTAGACTCTCTATCTTCCAATGCGGCTTTTCATTTTTGGAAAAGAAAATTTTAATTGAAAAGTTACAAGGTCTAATGTACGATGAATAAAAGCAGAGACCCTTATGAGAGCGCTGAACCCAAGAAATTCATTCATATCTGACTAGATTTTTGGACGGAAAACAACTGCAAATCTAATTATGAAATTGTCCATCTTTAAACCTGAGGTAGGTTTTTCTTTTTTGGAAACACCTATTTTTCTTTGTTACCCTGCAGCAAAACCCAGAGAACCACCTACTTAAAAGGTCATAACCTCTATGAGCATTACCCATTCGACTCATTTCAACCAGGAAGCTGAGAGCAGCAATAATTTACGTTAAGCATTGTGGAGGTGATTCAGTGGGAATGTATATTCTTAATGCTTTTGTCTCTTTCAGTGTTTTTATTACACTTTTACTCTGAGCTAATTTAATCTCTATTTAAAACCATTTTAAAAAGAAAGTTTTATATTTGTTAGGGCAGTATTTCAAGCCAATATTATGGATGAAAACAGAATTTATCAGGAATAAGCAGCAGTTACAATTTTGCATATAATGTTTTGAACTGTCTAACCTGGAGCAGATACAAAAATGAATTCTGTTTAAAACTTTATATCCATTGCACGAATGATCTTTTTGGCAGTTCACCATGTAAATGGGGTAACAATTAGAACAAAAAAACAGAGCATCTACATGTAAATACACTTACCTGCCACATTATTGGGTGCACCTGTTCACCTGCTCACTAATGTAAAACAAAATCAAATTAGCCGAACACATGGTAGCAACTCAATGGGAAAGAATGGGAAAGAAAGGTGCTTTAAGTGACCTTGAAATTGGCACGGTTGTTGGTCTGAGCATTTCAGAAGCTGGTATTTTCCCACACAACCATCTTTAGGGTTAGCAGAGGATGGTCTGAAAAAGAAAATATCCAGTGAGCAGAGGTGAAAATACCTTGTTGATGTCAGAGGTCAGAGGAGGTGGCACATATTGGGCCCCTTAGTACCACTTTGGGCCCCTTGGTAAATACTACAGTGTTGTCGCTGACATGTCCATCCCTTTATGACCACAGTGTACCCATCTTCCAATGGCTGCTTCCAGCAGAATAACACATCATGTTATAAAGCTTGAATCATCTCAAACTGCTTTCTGGGCATTACAATGACATGTGGTAGAATGAGAGATGTGCATCATGGAATGTGCAGCTGACAAATCTGTGGCAACTGTGATGCTATCATATCAGTATGGATCAAAATCTCCGAGGAATGTTTCCAGCACCTTCTTGAATCTGTGCCATGAAGAATTAAGGAAGTTCTGAAGGCAAAGAGGTCCAAGCCGGTACTGCTAACGTGTACCTAACAAATTGCCCAGTGAGAGACACATTTGCCACTGTGTGCAGTCAGCAGATAACACAAGTATGGATATGTGACAAACTAAATTTCACAGGGATTGTCTTCAGTTGAATTTGTTTTAAACTCTGTGCATTATTACAACTAATTTAAATGTTTTTATTTTATTCTTTCACCTTTTTACTATTTGTTAGTGTTTTTTTTTACAATGTTTTTTTACTTATTTACTTCTTTATCCTATTTTTTAAATTTTATATTCATATATCCTATTTTGACTTTTTGACATGTTATGGTTTGATTTTTCAGAACAGCATGTTGAATCTGCCTTTCTGCACAACAGATGCTTTACAACAAAGTTGCTTTGCCTCAGTGTGATGCACAATCAAAACAGGAGGTTCTTGGAAAAGAGATTTTCGTACATTTCTAAGAGACTGAAATTCACAGGCTTTAGTCACCTATTTCCACATGTAACTGTTCCACGTAATTTCCAGAGACACACGCATACACGTATAGATAGATCATCCTGCATCCTGCTGTGGAAAGACAACAGATTAACAGCTGCTGAGAACCAATATCACTAATGACTGACCTCTTAATATACTGCAGTGCTACACACTGGACCTGGCTTCCAGTAGGTGCAGCATGTGTTTTGTGTATTACTGCAAGTATTATACGGTGTGTGTGTCTGTCACATGTGGGTCATTGTGTGTGTGATGATATTAATTTTAATCATCATCTGTCTGTCCACACAACAGCTGCCACAGCATAGAGCAGGAAAAGACTGGAACCGACGGATGTTTTAAACTCTGTTTTTAGTGATGTGATAATCGAGATCTAGTCATCCATATGTATTGTAGTGGCATGAAAACATGAATTAAAATTAAGTGCAGCGTGCCTTTAGGATGCACATTTTGTAGTGACATGCATTTCACCTGTTTTCACAAATCAATGAAAACAGAGAATCAGGGTAGACCATGCTTCCTGTAACTGCCCATTACTAATGACTGCTAAAGTGCTTCTTAAGTGGATTTCAAGGACGCTGCTCTTATTGAGAATGGCTGATGTTTAAAGCGGATACAGTATAATTAAGCAGTGGAAAGCACACAGGAGAACAAAGCATGAGTTGATGGGGCGTTTAGAGTGAAGTAAATGTCAATGCGGATGGTATATCTTCATTATAACGGTGGAAATCTTAGTCATGAATATATCATAAATACCGATTATGAACAGCTCAAGTGCTCATCCATGTTATGGAGAAAGAAAATAAGCAAAGTGGGCCAAGTCTTTTTCTGCTCAGTGCTATGTAGTACTAACAGATTTTTTAAATTTTTGATGCAATGAGACAAACCGTTTAAACCTATAAACAACAAAAAACAAAAAACCCCCCGATTTTTTAAATACTTGGAAGCAGTGCATTCATACAGTGCTTTAACCTACCATACACATGCCTATGGATGCATCACAGATAATGAGGAGTTCCCAATCTTGCACTCATGCATCCCTATCTCCTGACCAACAGCCATCCCTACCTTGCAAGCTTATAGATCAAACTTGTTAGCAAATGGCTGCCAACATGTTGTGGCATTCAACTCTTGCCAGCTACTGAATAGTAGATAATAATTAGAGACATCCTGTCTCAGAATGAAGCTGAAAAGCTAGTTTCTGCATTTATTACTTCTAGGCTGGACTATTGTAATTAATTATTATCAGGTTGTTCTAAAAACACCCTGGATTCAACTTCAGCAGAATGCTACAGCGAGAGTACTGACAGGGACCAAAAAAAGAGACCATATTTCTCCCATGTTGGCTTCTCTTCATTGGCTTATTATTCAAATCAGAATTGAATTTAAAATCATTCTCTTCACATACAAGGTCTTGAATAATCAAGCCCCATCATACAGATCTTACAGATCTCATAGTACCATATTATTAGAGCAGAGGACTCTCAGACTGCAGGCTTACTTGTGGTGAGTTTTCAAAAGAAGAATGGGAGGCAGAGCCTTCAGCTATCAGCCCCCTCTACTATGGAACCAGCTCTTCTAAACTATTTCTTTCTTCTTCTGCTTCCTCACAGGGTAACAACCACTTAACAAGTAGCTGAGTGTTTGCAGACAAAAGTTTCACTACCGCTCGGTGGTTATTCAGCTGGTTTGCATGTTCCTCAGACTGCAGACCTCTCCCCTCAGCACCAACCGGTAGCGGCAGATGACTGCCCTTCCCTCAACTTGGTTCTGCCGGAGCTTTCTTCCTGTTAAAAAAGGGAGTTTTTCCTTCCCACTGTCGCCAAATGCTTGCTCGGAGGGGGTCGTTTCGACTGTTGAGTTTTCTTTACATTATTGCAGGGTCTTTACCTACAATACAAAGTGCCTTAAGGTGACTGTTTGTTGCGATTTGGCGCTATACAAATAAAACTGAATTGAATTGAACTGAATTGAAGATCTTGTTTTTTTCACAACACAAATGCAAAACAAAGACCCACAGATGCACGTGAGACTAAAAGTCATGACTGTACTAATTAATGCAGCAGTCCATATGGAGTTGTACACAGTAATGAGTTGTACAGAGGTAGCTATGTTTGATGTGGTCAAGCACAGGCAGAACATGCAAACTCCATGCAGAAGGTCTTAATTTACAGCTGCTTAAAAATCTGAGCTAGAAAAAAATTGTCCTGGATTTTGGGCATCACTCCCTCTTCAGTTACCCAAACCATAAAACTAGCAGCATGCAAATACCTCTGACCACAATATTGAATCCGAGTATCTTCCAACTGTAAAAGGACAGATTATTGCAAACGTGAAAGCAAAATTGAACCTAACTGCCAACATTTTTAACGTAAGATGAGATAATCAAGGATATTAAAATCTTGGATGATTACTTCATCCCCGAGGTTCCAACCTAGAACTGTATGAGGGGGATTTGACAGTAAATGTCAGGAAAAAAAAAGATTCATAATTGAGCCTAATTTTAAAAAATATCAGGATTAAAGTAGGTTGGATATGTAATCACAACCTGAATGTTCGGTGTTCACCACAGAGGAAATTATTTTGTTGATTCTGTTTGTGGCATTTCTATAATGAGGAATCCTCCACATCTGTTGACCCCATGCTCAAAGAGATTAAATGTGACCCAGGCTTATTAGGATGTTTAATTATCATAATGGTCTCATTTTGATGATGCAATATTATCTTTTTTTATTTATGTTTGTTTAACCTTGTAGGTTAGTAGGGCATGAATTTGTAATTGCCTGCACCGTGTGTGTGTGTGTGTGGGGGTGGGGGGGTGGCAGAGGTATTTTAAGTCATAAAGAAGAAAAGAGAAAAAAGAGATGTTTTGGATGAAATGTGCGGAAGGTACAGTGGAGTGTACAGTAAGGGAAGGAGAAAATGATCAAAGATGACAGAGAAAAAGAAAAAGCTGGCATGGTTTGTAAATCTAAGTAAGACAGCAGGTGCAGGAACTTGAAAGTGTTTTGACTAACCTATTTTTAAAGGATATGGCTGGGATGAAAAGATCAATTTGGGGGATTTTGGAACTCACTGCACTTGCTGGCAGCTGCACAGTGGAGTGGGTTACAGCCAAAGAAGGTGTAAGCTTCAGGGAGCAGGAGAGGAAGACGGGGGAAAATTGCTGGAGCTGGTGGAGATGTGGACTGGTGAGCTCAGATAAAGCAGAGTCTTGCCAAGGATGGATTTGCAGATGAGCTGCTCTGATGAATGAGCGAGTACAGCGCTGATAGACTTGTAGGACTGCCCATAACTCGTTAATATTTATGACAGTGCCAGCTGACCAAAGTGGTTTTATTGTAATGTGCGGGGCCATGTCGAGTGCTCTGAGACCCACCTAGCATGCTCCACTAGATCCTTCAGTTTAATATATTTCCTTAAAACTAACAGGTTTTCCATAATTATGTGAAATATGCAGTGTAAAACTGGAATGGTAATGAGTATATACTCTTCATTTTGGCAACATTATTTATCTTCCTCTTTGTTCAGCCCTTCCCAGTCTTAATCATTAGGAAACTTGGCACTGGAGTTGGAGTGGTAAATTCACATAACAGAGGAGCAGTCATATAAAATGGGACCATAAAGAAGTTGGTAGTCTGTATGCGCAAACAAAGGAAAAACATATACACATTTAAAAATAGGTCAAACAAACCTGCCCCAGTAATTTTAAATGGTAAAAATTTCCCCCAGATTTTAACACTTCAGTGCAATACCCATGGCACTTTAATTTGAAACCTGATATTACTGACTCCCGGCTTTCACAATGCAAAGGGATGTAGTGAACATGTGAACTTGAAGTCGAGTTTGATGTATCTGACACTTTTCTGGCTATGATTAAAGTGAACTATTGGTCAAGTGCCGTTTGGCTAAAATACAGTTCTGAGAATGTGAGCCCAGGCTGAAAAAGATGACGGCATTAGCCCCGTCCTGAACCTTGTTGCATTTGCTCCAATTTCAAGGCACTCCAGCTGACATATTACACAGAATTGCACCATCTGAAGCCTGCCTGAGCCAACAATGCAGAGCTCCTGATTATTCACAGAATTAACAAAAAAATTCTCTTATGAAAAATACGTTTTTTGGGGGGGGAATAGTTTCCCAGCTCTTCAATAGGCTCAGTGTCTTTGTTTGTTAACCGACACAGTTCAATACAATACAAGTGAAGCTCAAAAAATCAAACTTTTAATATATTCTATATTCACTGCATGTACATTTCAAGCATTTTTTGTTTTAATTTTGAATCCAGTATCTGCTCACAGAGTATAAATACCATGTGTCTCCCGGTTTAGCTCAGTATACACAACCACAATCGCAGGGAAGACTGATGGCCTGACAGTTGTCCAGATGACCGTCATCAATACTCTCCACAAGGAGTGTAAGCCACAGAAAATCATTGCTGAAAAGGCTGGGTGTTCACAGAGTGCTCTGTTAAAGCATATCAATGGGAAAAGGTGCACAAGCAACAGGTATGACTGCAGCCGTGAGAGAATTGTCAAGAAAACACGATTCAAGAACTTGAGAGAGGATTGAGGCTGATGTCAGTGCATCAAGAGCCACCTCGTGCAGATGTCTTCAAGAAAGAGGCTACAGACATCACATTCCTAATATCAAGCCACTCCTGAACCAGCGACAATGGTAGACGTGTCTTACCACTGGGGTAGCAAAGAACTGGACCGTTGCTCAGTCTTCCAAAGTCCTCTCATCAGTCAAAGTAAATGCCGTGTTTCATTTGGAAGTAAAGGTCTTGGAGTCTGGAGGAAGAGTGGAGAAACTCAGAAGCCAGGGTTTTTGAAGTCCAATGTGAAGTTTCTGCAGTCTGTAATGATTTGGGGATCCATATCATCTGTTGGTGTTGGTTGTGATTGGTCCATTGTGTTTTATCAAATCTAAAGTCAGTGCAGCCAGCAACCAGACTTTAGAGAACTTAATGCTTCCATCTGAAAAATGTCCTTTTTCAGGAGGGCTTAGTACCTGCCCATAGCACCAAAACCTACCAGATGGTTTGCAGACCATAATAAAATGCTTGATTGGCCAGCCAATTAATATGACCCGAAGACGAGCCGAAGGCCGCGATCAAAGCATCCTGGGTTCCAATAATCACCTCCACGCTATGCCACACTGATGCAATAATTCATGGTAAAGGAGCCCAGACCCAGTACTAACTGGATACTTTTTTATATTGCAAATTCTTTTTTGATTGATATGTTAATAATTTGAGCTACTAGATTGCTGATTTTCATAAGGTATGAGCCATAATGATCAAAATTAAAGCAAAAAAAAAAAAAAGACCTGAAATATTCCACTTACAGTGATTGAATATGAAAGGGTACCTTTTTGAATAACAATATGAAAAAATAACTTTTTCACTATATTCAAATTTTTTGAGACTCAAAAGTATATTGTGTGGGTGGTGTGTTGCTGCCATTTATAGTGTTTAAATACTGCTTGTGCGTGTCATTGTACATCAACATTAGTGTCTCCATATTATTTCCTATTTTGTTTAGTCTTTACAAGAACCCACTTAGCTGTAACCAAACAGAACATAAATAAATGGACCTTTTTGTGTGAATACAAACTAACTAACTAACTCACTCACTCACTCTGCGGCACGGTTGTGTGGTGGTTAGCACTGCTGTTTAACAGCTAGAAGGTCTGGCTTCGAATCCACCTTGGTCTGGGTTTGCATGTTCTCCCCGTGTCTGTGTGGGGGTCCTTGCACAGTCCAAAGACATGCAGTTACTGGGGTTAGGTCAATTGGTGATTCTAAATTGCCCATAGGTGTTTATGGTTGTCTGTCTTTCTGTGTTAGCCCTGCAACAGGTTGGTGACCTGTACAGGGTGTACCCTGCCTCTTGCCCTATGACAACCGCCACCCTGAACAGGGTAAGTGGAAGAGATAGATGGATGGACAAACTAACTTGATACAGTTGTGATATAGGACCCTGGGCTTTCGGCCCAGTTTGAGATTTTTTTTTTATTTAATTGTTTCACTCATGTTTACTTGCATCTTATATTTTATTGATGCTTTTACTTTGTTTTGTAATTTTGATTCTTTTTATTGTATATTCTCTTTTTCTGGTGTGTTTACGTTCCCACGTTCAGCACTTTGGTCAGTGGTTGCGGTTTTTTTTTTTTAAGTGCTTTATAAATAAAGTTGACTTGGCTTAAAAATATTGAAGGTCACTATCCCACAGAAACAATTTGTCAAACAAATCCAAGAAAAAGCTTTCAGCACAACAATTACAAAAAGAAATGGCTCTGAAAGCAGTTCTGGCAGCACACTGACATACAGCGTGACATATACATCCACACATGCATACATTCCCATATGTGCACCCACACTGCCTTACCATATGAGCAGAGTGGAACTGATAAATATATGTATGTGTAAGCTGCCCTACAATGGCACTCCCACATACATATACACAAAGTGTCTTAGCCAGCCAGATGTTAAAGGGATTAGCAAAATTGGCAGGCAGCACAGAGCTCCTTATCCACTGGAGCTAATTCACTTTACTACACTACCTCTGTCGCTTTCTCACTGACAATCTTCACCTTCATCTTCACCTTCTGATCTCTGTGTCGGTCTCTGTTTCTGTCCCTCTCTTTTTCTATTCTCCTTTCACTCATATCTTTTTCCGCCTCTGTCTCCATTTATTTTCACCCCTTTGCTCACTTCCTCTCCTCATCTGCTTTCAGTTGCAGCGGGAGTGCTCGACTTTCTGTGTTAGGCAGGTGAAAATGTCTTGGAAAGCTCTCTGTGCCTCTGGCAGTAAAAGCCCCGTGCTGATAAAGGTGCAGTCTGTGTTACTCCTGAAACTCTTTTAGCATCTGTGAAAATTGATAAAAGAAAGGTCAGAGTTACTCTAACATTTTGAAGACATTTTGAGTTGTTTTCCCTGTTTAGGAAAAACCTATAGTTACACACTGTGCAACCCCAATTCCTAAAAAAGTTGGGATGCTGTGTAAGCAAAAACTAAATACAGTGATTTGTATTCTGTTTCTAAAACCTGCATTTTATTCCCAGTAGAACATAGAAAACATATCAAAATGTTTAAGTTGAAAAAAATCTACTATTTTAAGAAAAATATTGCATCATTGCCTCACCCCCAACCGGTCGCAGCAGATGACTGCCCCTCCCTGTTGCTGGTTCTTCCTCTTGCTGTTAAAAGTGAGATTTTGTAGATGGCACAGTGAACTGTGTTCATAGACAGTGATTTCTGGAAGTCTTCTTGAGTCCATGCAGTGATTTCCATAACAGATTAACACCTGTTTTTGATGCAGTGGCACCCAAGGGCCCAAAGACAAGACATCCAATAGTGATTTTTGGCTTTGGCTCTTGCACACAGAGATTTCTCCAGATTTTTTGGACTCATTTGATGAAATTATGTAATGCAGATGATGATGAGCTATTCAAAGCTCTTTGCACATTGCTGAATCTCTGCCCATCTTGTAAGAAACTTTGCCTCTTTTTTTAATATACCAATCATGTTATAGGATTGCTGCCAGTTAACCCAAATAGTTGCAAAAATGTTCCTCCAGTTGTTTCTTTTTTCCAGCCTTTTGGTTTTTTTTTGTAGTTATGGCCCCCAGGAAATAACCTAGCAATTGTCCACTCTACCATCGCACCATGCTTCCAGCCTTTATCTTAGATAAATCTGTTTTCCCACATATATTGTAGCAAACTTTTCTAGATATTAGGCTGGCCAACAGAGGTGCATGTGAGAACACAAATCTTAGGAAATTGTTTGGCCTTTAATAGGTGAGTTCCTGAGTCAAAGTCTGTGTGATGTACCAGTTTGAGAATAGCACAGGTACTGTAATAGTTTAGGGAATTCACAGCTCGGTGGTGGTGGTCCTGTGTCCTGCCTCCTGAATTGGGCAGCAATGTTGCCTAAACTTATTAAGAGTACTGAGAATTCATCTGACTCAATATTCTGCTGTATGCTACTTGTGAGAAAGGACAACTCCTGACACTCTCTCAACCTGAGCTGATTCTCTTGACATTTGCAGTATTTGATGCATGAAACCGCTTAAAAGTTAGCAGATTGTCGGCAATAGCTTCATGTTTACCACAGTGACAGAAGAGCGATATCAGTCTTCTGAAATAACTCCTGAAAATGTAAAAAACAAAACAAAACAAAAATAAATAAATAAAATAAAATCTTTTAAATGCTGCTGTCATCAGGGCTTAAATTTACATGCCTGCCTTCACAGGGGTTTAAACCTTGGTCACCCAGCTGAAGGACAGTAACTGTGATTGCCAAATGTAACACAGTGGACACCTTCATTCAGAGCAGCTCAATATAGTGAGTGCATACTTCTAGCACATAATTGGCTCCAGAGGGATTGACTGAAACAACCTTCCAGCCTGACCCCAGATGACACGGCACAACCCATCCCACGTTCAGGCTAAATCACCACCAGCAAGACCTATACTCTACTTGTGAATGTACTGGGTGGCAAAGTATGAGCAAATATAGTACAGCAGAAGCAAATTTTCAAAAACAATACACAGAGATCTGAAATTCAGGTATGTGCTATTACTGTAATCAACAAAACCAAAAGGTGTGGCACAGAACCAGCACGAGAATAACATCATTTATCACTGCATAGTACACATCCAGGTGTATTAAATACAATTTTAGAGGACAACTGCAGCAATGACCAATAACAAGATATTAAATCTCCTTCATGATAAATCAATAGATTCAGAGGTCACCAGGCTATCAGTGCAGAGGGTGGAACGGTTCATTATATCCAGCTTCTGGAAAGAAAAATGCTTTTTTTTTTTTTTCTTTTGTTTTTTGCCCTATAATTTAATGGTGTTTTCAGCAGAAATTCCCCATATATATTATATGTTTTAGACCAGTAAAAGTACGGGGACACACTCTTCTCTACTCTAGTTGGTATCACTCACTTGGTTTGCCGTTTTTCCCCACAGATTTGGTAAACACAGTGACAAGGTACACTGTACACAGTTCAGAAATCCCTTACATTTCAATCTAGCCCCAGTGTCAATCAAAATTGTTGAATGTATGTGGCTTAATGCCTGCAGCAGTTGTTACCGTTGTCATCCTCCCCCATACATTGTGCTAATCAGTAACTATTAGCCTGCTAATTGATAATTAACGAGGCGATTTTACATCAGGCAAAGATTACACTGTAGGAAAAAAAAATTCACCAAAAATTTAAACATTGTGACACATTTTGTCTTAGGTGTCTAAGACATCTGCCATTTTTTTTGCCCAAAGGCTGTTTGATAGCAGTGTGTTGGTAGAGGCTGGATTTCCAGCAGGCTGATTGCGTCGTGTTCCTGCCAGATCACCATATGAAACTGACCTCCTCTGTCTAGACACACACGTCTTATGATATTTATATAGAAGTGGCAGGTGTTGGCTTAAAGACTTTGTCAAGCTGTCAACTGAGTATGTGAGTGTCTCAAAGTAGAATGAGGTTGTAACGTGACACTCACACACACTTAGGTACACCTGTTCAGCTTCTCTTTAACAGAAATATCTAATCACCCAATCACAAGGCAGCAGCCATAGATGGTAAAAAGGATTATCCTCAATTTTGAAACATGGTATGACCACAATTTATAAAGCAGACTTTTTTCAGTATCACCCAAAATGAGTGACACATACCATAAACTCAGCAGAAAAGTGTTTCCAGAGGCCCAGTCAGAAAACCATTTTCCCACAGATTTCTACACAACCGGAATTCTCTTTTGCAGCCACAGCTATAGCCGTTTGGTGGTCTTCAGATACAATGCAGGTTTTCAGGCAGTTCCGCATTGCCTTCATTTTGGCAACCTGGAAGCTACAGTACGTCCATATTTTGTACCATCTGTGGCAGCAAGTCAATGCAATTAGGCATGTAGACATGGTTAAGACAGCCTGCTGAATCAAGCTTCAGAATGGGAAGGAAAGGTGATTTAAGTGATGATGAATGTAGCATGGTTAATGGTGCCAAATAGGCTGGACTGAGTATTTCAGAAACTGCTGATCTACTGGCATTTTCCCACACAACCATGGTCTGAAAAAGAGAAAATATCTAGTGGGCAGAGGTCTAGATAGTATATCAATGGACGGATGGATGGATGGTTTTTACAGGAATAGTTTTGTTTTCGTTTTTACTATAGCGCAGTGCAATATGTGTGTCTGCTTGTCTCACCAGTGACTAAGAATCACTGACTAGGAGTTATCACACATCCTCGACTACAGTTCCAAGAAACACAGAAAACTTTAATTTCTCTTCCCCTCCTCCTCAACTGTCTCCTTCTGTTTGCCCTTTCTCAGTCTTATCTTTTTCGTTTTCATTTTTCATTCTTCTTCACTCTTCATATTTTTGTTCAGTAGATTTTTTTTTTTAACATGGTGAAAAATGAAACTACCTCGGCTCCCTTTGTAGTTCTTTTAGTTTATTTTCTATCTCAGTTTATTCAAGTCCACTTTCACAGTATGCTGAAAACACAAACAGCTGCCACACCAAAGCCAAAATCACTCCCACCTGCAAAGATACACACAAAACACAAAGAGGCATTCTCCTTATATATATATTTGAACATTACAAATTCAAGCACTGGAGAAAAAAAAACATATGTCAATCTTCTCCTACCCAGGAGAAGTAGATAAGCCATAAGTTTTAATATTTACTTCCCCTGGTGGCTAATTCATTTCACAACAAAGATAAGGTGCATATATTTATGTCTGGAAACTGTCCTTTTTTTTTACAATAATACTATACAGCAACAGTGTACATCTTCCTAAAGCAACACCACTGGACAAATTTTTCTATATTCAAGGTTAAAATTGTCACAAACATCTCCACCTGTGAGAGGGTGACTCGGTCAGGAGCTTCTAGAAACATGCAGTTGACTTGCTGACTTTCACTTTGTGTTGTTGATCATGTATGTGCAATATGGTCGGGGAAGCTTGCTGTCGTTCCAGTGGGCAATATTAATTTTGATGCAATAATTCAACTCATCTGTGGTAGGACCGAAATTTATTCACACGTATTCAACACTGAAGATCACAATATGAAAAATAACTGTTAGATTGATATGGATTGTGTAGCTTACAAGCTACAATGTGTAATTTATCTTCTTTTATAAAATGTTTTTAGCTATATGCAGATCCTAAATTACCAGTTCTAACAACAGCAAGCTTTCAACCTCTTTTTGAACTTTACAATCACATTTCAAAGGAAAACTTTAAAATCTGCTATTTCAGAATGTATGTACAGTGTTGTGCAGAAGTCTTGAGTCACCCCGCATTTCTTTGTATTTTGTTTCCGAGATGTCAGACTATCTACAGAAGATCAACAGCATCTGAAAGTCATGTCCTCAAGAAACAAGAAAAAAAAAATCCAGCAAAGACCTGACACAGGACCTGAGAATTACAGCTGGACTTTCACTTGATCCATCTACTGTTCACTGAAGTAGTGACCAGTAGTGACCTCAGTGGACGGATGGCTGTTAAGAGGCCATTCTTAAGGAAGGGAAATGGGGAGAAAGGGCTGAGGTATGCTAAATTACACGAGAACTGGACTGAGCATCAGTGGCAGTGGAGTGATGAATCAAATTTGAAAGAGGAGGAGGTCAGGCAAGAGGAACAACAGTGCGTGTCTACTGTACATCCATCTGTATAACATGGTGGAGGCTCTGTCATAGTTTGGGGCTGCATTTCAGGCAGTGGTGTTGGAGATCTAATCAAAACTGTTTTAATTATGAATGAAGAAAAGTACCACTATGCAATACCATCTGAAAAGCGTTTGATTGGAACAGCTTCGTTTTTCAGCATGACAATGATCCCAAACACACTGCCAGTGCAGTAAAAATATACCTGGATAGAAAAACACACAATGGAGCATTATCAGTCATGGATTGCCTTATATACTGTATTTCAATGTATGTTTGCACATGTTTCATTAAATCACTGCACCCGTTTCCCATTTTCCTAGCAAAGGAAGGAGGGGTGGCTCAAGACCTTTGCACAGCACTGTTTACTGACAGGTTTCAGAACAAACAGAAGAAAATGTACAGTTTGTTTTACTGCATACTAATTATACCTTACAGGCCCTTTGAGATTATTTTTGTCTTTATTTTGCTTGTACTGTAAACTATGGTTGACAAGTACAGAAGTGAAAACATTTGCTTATAAATGACTTCAATGCAGGAATAAATACCAAGCAGAATGGTGCAGCAGTCCTTTAATGTGACTAAACCTATTAACAAATTTTTGCCTTTATCCAGCTTCACCTCCTACAGTCCTTCTACTAGCCTTTTCACTGAACAAATCACACCAGCCACACTACAGATGACCCCCAGACTCAGAATACCCACATCTATCAGCCGGTCCTTCATAGTGAGGCGGCCCCACTGCAGTCTAAGGTGAAACAGACATGGCAATATGAGTGTCATTGCTGCCCCGGTCACACTCCCTGTCAGGCCCATCAAAAGGGAAAACCTGGGAACCAACAGTGCCAGCAGGTATGACGTCACCAACAAAGCGCCACGGACCACAAGTGCGGGACGGGAAACAGTTCGACATCCATGTTTGGAGTAAGACGAGATGGCAGCATCTGGAGAGATTGAAGCAGAGAAGCTGAAAAGATATGCAGCACTTGACGGTTTGCTTTCACTATGAAAACAACTTTTGTTTTTTGGGTCGTTCAATTTACGGATCACTGCATAAGTAAGTGGGTGTGACGCAACCGCAGCCATTAGACATGGTTGGTTAGTCGGTTGGTTGGATTAGAGCTGGAGTTTAACGGTTGCAAAACGCCCACATTCTGCCTCCTCCTACTCTGACTCACTGTTTTCCACCTGCACCTGTGTGGTGGCTTTAACTGCTAAATGATTGGAAGCTGTTAGCCATGCATCAATACATCATTCCAAGAAAAAAAGAAATTCAGCAGTTTGATGGCGCCATGACTGTTGACAGTCAGCTATGAAATGCTGACTGTCCAATATGTGACTGTCATCATACCAATATGACCAATATGTCGATAGTCAACACACGTTTTGTGGGTTACTTTTGGCCTAATTTGAAGGGTTTTATTTATTACATTTGGCCTGTTGCAATTTCAGATGGATCCCAGCTTCTTTTTATTATTACTCAGCCTTTTTACATTACTTCAGATTTTACACTAATATCCTCTTGAAACACTCTCTGTTAGTCATGTGTTCACTCATGGTTGAATGTATCTGAAAGATTTTTAGTTATCAGCTGTCGAATCACATTGTTCATATTGGATTTCATTTTCACAGCAAAGAAAATATTTGTCATGACTTCTGACTTCTCTGCACTAGACCAAACTGAAGAACCAACACCAACACGCTTTTTTTTACACTGCCCCCTGGTGACAATAGACAGCTACAACATGTAGCACCTGCAGACTACCAATGCATCTTTAATTGCATTGAGCTACTGTACAGTCCACTTTGAACTTTTTTTTTTCTCCCATTTTCAGTAGGTGACCAACTGGAAGTTTTAGTATGTACTGAGACAGCTCACCTCTGAGCACGCAGGTTTGCAGTATTTCAGCAGCAGCGTAGAATGGCAGAGGGTAGGACAATTGGGCTTTAGCGAGCAGGCACAAGTTGACTAGAGGTCGTAGGTCAGAGGGTAGGTTATCTGTGATGACCTCACTGGTCTCTGTTCCCCAGGTCAACACTGCCTAATGGTGCAAGGAAACAATCAGTCAGTCCTTCAACTTATACCGCATGCCAAATAGATGTCGTTCTGTTTAAACACATGTGTGTCTTAAATAACAAAAGCTTCATTTAACTCAAGCTTGTGAACCTGTGCAATCCTATCTTTGTCCATTTGTCACTAACCAGTAAGGAAAACATAGTTTTCATGATGCATGCTGTTCCATGGGTCCACCCCAGCATGGCATTAAACTGCCCCCTGTCTTCCATGCTGCCCTCTAGAGGAGGGAGGAAAATCTGCGAGGTGTAGGAGAAGATGATGACGCCGACTGAGACAAGGAAGTCCTCTGGATCCACGGAGAGAGACAGAGAGGACCAAGACCAGCTGCTGGCACAACTCAAACAGTACAGCATGACCAACAGGCTGAGAGAGGGGCAAAGAGGGGAAAAAAGCTAATGACAACTGAATGAAAATCAAAGTAAAATAACCTTTTAACTTACTAATTCAAAATGTATCAGCACGGTGATAAACACACAATAAAGCAGGGCGCTAAAGTCCTAATTACACAGACAAGGAGAACAAAGTGTGGGAAAAAAATACAACAAATAAAAGCAGGAATTATTAATGGGGAGATAAATTTGACACGCATCAAACTATTCTTGCTGAAGAAGCCAGTCGATCAGCAACATCTTCAATGGATCAAACCCTTTGAAAACTATTTTAGTTCACTGAACAAATGCAAATGTCGCAAAGCTCAGAACACTTCACTCCTAAATGTAGCAGATGACACTTTGAAAATGCATTAATTTAGAGGATCGTGATGTTGCATTTTTTTTCCTTATTAAGAGAGTATATGTAATAGAATGAGAATAATTTAATTTACTGAATTTAGGGGGGGGGGGTTAAAATTACCATAAATCCATAAACTCTGGAGTCAACACAGTGTAATTTGATACAAATGAGTCTTACTAACTGATGTGCGCATATCTTATTCATGCAGTCTTACTTATTAAAAAAATGATATATTAATCTTGATATTCAAGTCGCACAAAACCATTTTATGATTACATGGTTTTAATTACATGATGAATTAATCCAACAGATCCTGCTGAAGAGTGGAGCAAAAACCCAAACTTTATATTTATTGCTTTTTGTCCTTGAAATTGAAAGGCAAAGTGTATGTGAGCTTTAAGAGATCAGACAGTAGTAAGAACTCCGGCAGTTGGAGAACTCCTAGACATAACTCTGCGCTTCTTTTCTCATGCAAGACACCTGGTGTTAGAAATAAATCAAACGAGCAGGAACACCAGTGTGTAGCAGGCGAGAGCAGACAGCCTAAACAGCAGCAGCTGCAACATGATCACAAGAGTGAGAACGAGAGAGCAATTTAGACAGACCGCCTTGTTGTCTTGATTTAAAATGATTGGTGACTTTTTAAGGTGCTCTGGTCAGCCAGTACAAATTTGCTGCAGTGTCAGGACAAATGAGCTGCTGCTTTTATTCCATCACCTGATGAGTATGTGAGCCAGCGAACAGAGGAGGCTGAGAGTGGAGACTAGTCTGAGATCAGTCAGGAGCAGGCAGGGCAGAAGAAACACCAGAGACACCAGTGAACACACTGATCGAGGAACAGCCACCCCCGACAAACTGTCAGACAAAAGGCTTGTAGAGACGAGTAGATAGAGGGTACAGGTCATCAACAGTTCAATGACCTGGAAGATAGCACAGAGGTAGATTTTTACTTCATATATTTACTGTATATTGTAGGAAATAAAATAAATTGCCCTTTTCCCATTATATATCGTGCTAGTGCATCTTAAATATTGTTAGATTTAGAGTAATCTGGAAAGGCAAGTAGTTCCAGCATTAAGTTTTTTATTATAGAATGATGTAATTTCACTGGCTTCCACTGCAACTCGGTTTGAATAAAGCTTCCTTTTGAATCCTCTGAAAAGTGACAGTATTTTAAGACTCTGCCACAAACTCAGAAGATTGTTTCATCTGCTTTAAAGAAAAGTTTTAAATTTATACATTATATTTCAGAGTAAAAAAAACAATGGATTGCTTTACACTTGAAGGCATGTTACCTGAGCTATATTTCACCATCAGTCCTCCAACTCCAGACCAATTCGGCCACAGACCTTTGCAGCAGGCCTCCATGATGTCCTGATAGCTGTGACGTACCCGGACCTTTGCCACTGAGCCAGACCCTCCACTGAAATATAC
The DNA here is from genome assembly GCA_024447675.2 of Pterophyllum scalare. NCBI lineage: Eukaryota > Metazoa > Chordata > Actinopteri > Cichliformes > Cichlidae > Pterophyllum > Pterophyllum scalare. The sequence goes on along the minus strand of JAMQGT020000795.1, from coordinate 31,718 downwards.
CAGAACCTACTATGATAAATTGTGTAATGTAACAGAAAGATACAAAACTAAGCGTGGTCTCATTACTTTAAGTTGTTAAAATGTTTGTGTATTTGGCTCACATGTCTGAATGAAATGGGCGGCACAAATTTGAGACTGGTCCTTTTGTAGGGAAAGACAATGGCCATCACAAAGAAAGGTTGCTTTGTATGTTTCTTTTATGCTTGTATGTAAGAAAAAAATAGTGTATCTTGATAATACTGTCATATTATTTTCAGTCAAATGATAACAGTGTGAAAGAAACTACCTTTTTTCTTCTTCATATAAACAGGACACCAGGGTTCTTCCCGTGTGGTTACAGACCCACGCCGAAAGAACCAACAGCACCAGACCAACATAACCAGACTGGACCAGGGCGAAGGGCAAACCCAGCACAAAGATACCCTTTGGGAAAAGAAATAGTACACATAAAAAGGTAGGTTTAAGAATAGCGCGAGAACACCCTGAAATAAGAGATGAGATGAATCAACAACTAGTAAGACAGACCATGTAAGGATGAACTTTCTTTCTTTCTTTCTTTCTTTCTTTCTTTCTTTCTTTCTTGGTGAGTCCTCCCAAACTGAGTAATTTAGAAATAAAGAGTGTCATAAAAATAAAATTCCATTAAAAAAAAATTAAATTAAAAGGTTTGGCATTATTGTAAAAATATATCACTATTAGACAAATTTATGTATTAATCATACATGTGAGACCTGTGAGACAAAAAATATTAGCCAAAGTTAGTGCGGGATCATTACTGTACATATCTTGTGGATATGTTGTTCAGAAATAAATGCCAAAAATGTGCAAAATGTGAAAATGCACAACTTAAAGTGGAAACTGAAGAACAACGATGGCTGAAGAGAAGAGGAAGAGAAAAGAGATGAAAGAACTCTTCACGGTTGGATGATGAGGAGGCGAGAGAAGAGTTTTGGCTGGATGCCTGGAGAGTCTGAGGATGCAGGAGACCAGCGGGAGCAGAAGGAAGAGGAGAGTCGAGCTTTGGCCCATCACCAAGGGAAAATGTAAATCACTGCCAGAGAGGGAAGATGGACGGAGTGAAACTGGGAGTGAAACTGGGAGGTGAGGGGGAGGGGGGCAGGGAGAGGAGAGAGGAGGAGGACACAGTGAAGAGAGAAGGTTGGAAGGAGAGGTGCAGCCTCACTGCCAGAGAGCATGAGGTTGGATGATGGGAGATCAGAGGAGACAACAAGCTACTTTGATGGAGTTGCTGTGTTTTGAATGTTGGAACACGGAGATTTGCAGACTCACTTAGAGAGTTGTGGAAGTACATCACAGAGCAGACATATGCACACACTGTGGATGCATAAACAGACAGACACACATTCTCTTTCTTTCAAGTTGCTTTTTTGTAACTGGTGACTGTTAGGCATATGCTGATAGAGCTTTGATGTTCAAACGGAGCTGCTGGGGATGAAAGCAGTTTGAGAGAAGTCTGACGCTCAAGTATTTGATTTCATCTCCCCGCTGCTCTCGCTGCACTTCTGTTTCTCTGTGTTTTTGCCAGCTAATTCCTAATTGGTTACTCTGAGCACAAGCACAAGCAGCTTCCAATCACAAAGGGGTACAATAAAAGAAGAAACAAATCCCTGATTGGCTCAAGAGAAGATGTAGAAGATTTTCCCCCCCTTTTATTCTGCCACAATATGACAGCTCTAGTATATTCTATTTACCCAACAGTTCCTTTGCACTCTTTATCATATCTTACATAGGAAGCATTGGCAAAACAGAATACCTTGGCATTATATGCTGACAGAACAAAGTTTATTGCACATTCACTGCACCATACCTGGACATCTGAGTGCAAAATTTCCACTGCTGCCCCTCAGGTCATGACCAGTATTTTATGCATGGACATGCCTAGTTCGCAAAAAGGGACAGAGGAATGTCTTTTTTCCACCATGAGGGGATTAGATGGAGCTGACACAGGCAGGTTTGACATTTAAATAACTGAAAATGACTTCTTTTTTTTTTTTTTTTAACCAGGAACAAAGCACTGTTCTCAAGTTTAATCAAAACTGTCTTAGAAAAATCAATAAAACAATGAAGAGATGTCTAATTCGTGAATTTGTCTCATATTGTTTTCAAGATATTAGGTACACTTCTTCAGCTCGTGAAATGCAAGTATCTAATTGCAAAAATACATGGCTGTAACTAAATGCATTTAGACGTGTAGACACGGTCAATACAACCTGCTGAAGTTCAAATCGAGCCACAGAATGGGAAAGAGAGGTGATTTAAATGACTTTGAATGTGGAATGATTGTTTGTGTTGGGGGTGCTTGTCTATATATTTCATAAACTGCTGATCTATTGGCATTTTCCCACACAACCATTTCTAGGGTTTACAGAGAATGGTCCAAAATTCTCTGGGCAAAAATGTCTTCTTGATGCCAGATGTCAGAGGAGACTGGCTAATGGGTTTAAACAGCAACTCTAATAACCGCTCATTGGAACCAAGGTATGCAGAAGACTGGCTCTGAATACACAGCACATCAAACCTTGAAGCAGATGGGCTACAGCAGCAAAATACCAGACCGGGTGCCACTCCTGTTAGCTCAGAACGGGGAAACTGAGGCTATGATTCACACGGGCTCACCAAAATTAGTTAGCAGAAGATTGCAAAAACATTCCCCGATCTGATAAGAGTCGATTTCTGCTGCAACATTTAGATGGTAGGGTTAGAATGTGGCATAAATAACATGAAAGCATGGATCCATTCTGCCTTGTATCAGTGGTTCAAGCTGCTGCTGGTGTAATGGTGTGGCGCATATTTTCTCTGCACACTTAGTAGTTTAAACACAGTAGTCTACTGAGTATTCCACAGCATGTCACAAAGCTCAAATAATCTCAAACTGGGTTTTTTTTTTAGCACGACAGTTACTTCACAGTACACAAATGACTTCCACAGTCACCACATCTCAGTCCAATAGAACACCTTTGGGATGTGGTGTAACGGGAGATTTGCATCATGGAATGCGCAGCCAATAAAATTGCAGCAACTGTGATGCTGTCATGCCAACATGGACATGGTAAGTTCACTAGTTTCAAATAATTTTTAACAGAGCTCGATGTTTATATTTTTAAATTATTTAAAAAAAAAACGATTTTATTCACACTTAATTTAATTATCAAGGCTCAAGAGTGCCTGACAAACAGCCTGCAAGACAAAAGAAAGCATTGTTCTGTAATATAAAAACACAAAAGGAGTAAATTAAATAGCCTGCTTCATGCTTTTGGAATGATGTGTGCAGCTTAACACCTTCACAGTTGGCATTTCGAATTGCCATTTTCTCAGAGAAAGACAGATATGATGCATTTGCAGCTGCTGTTAACAAAATATAGCTCTATTTAGAGTAAAATCTGGTTATATTTACACTGCAAAGCTTTATTAGAGTATCTACCTTGTGATTGAAAAGTCACCATATAATGAGCGTGGAATGTTGCTCACTGAGAACTGCACCGCTTTAATCAAGTCCAAACACCCGCAACACCAAAGCCCAAACGGCCTAACCTGAGGCTACAAAACAAGTCCACAAGTCATCAATGGACATCTTTTATATACAGTCAACGTCATGTTGCAGATCAGGTTTTGCAGTATAGTGAGGTTGCATATGATTAGCCTATTAACTGCTAAATGATCAAATATTGTAATTTTGATCATTTCAGTAATCATTTAAAATGTGAACATTTCTGAACATTTAGCTCATTAAGAGCGTCTTCTTTTTTCTTTACTCTTGGGTAAATGAGCTACAAAAACTGAAATTCTGCTTCTAGCATCCTAATAAACTTTTAGTCCAAACAAGATAAAGGAATAAAAGACTGTTTTCCAAAACAGAATGAGGGCATTTATTTTCCTTTTGGCTTGAAAGAAGAAATTAGAAAATTGCAAGGAACTTGGGACCTAAATTTTCAGTGTGGTTTAAAGTACAAAATCACTTCAAACAGCCATTCTTGTTCTCAATAACATAAGGTCTATATCTCTCATTTGAAACAAAGACACACCAACTGAAGCTGCCTCATTAACAATCAGATTGGAAATCAAACAGTTTCATTATTCCCGTGTCAGGAGCCTTGAGAGCTGGAGCTGGTTTATGCATTTTTGGCAGCAAATTTACTTTCTAATAAAAACTTTATTAAGCTGGCAGACAGTCAATTATACTGGCATCAATAAACCACCACAGGAAAGTACATATTTTCTTTTTAGCCTTGATAGGAGATAAAACTGCTGTTCTTTTCCCATTATTTAGACATTTGTTAGCCAAACACCAGATCTGTGATTAATACCCTAATATTTCTTTAAACACCACAGATATCCTTTATCTTTGATCGCTGCTATGTGATCAGTTCATCCCTGTCTGATATTTTAGCATCCAGTGAATATTAAACCATAACCTGACCCGTCTGTAACCTCAAGTGAAAGGATTACCGAGCAGCTGATTTAGTCAAGGTTGCTGATTACAGAGTGCTGCAGGTAATGAACAACCTATAAAACATTAACCAATCAAACAGCCCTGGAAAGCAGCTGATAGTGTTTGAGCTGAGGTACACCCCCCCCCCAAAAAAAACCCAACATGCTACAGGAAAACTATTCAAATCACAGAGTGGTTTGGGGCCAAAATAAATAGCTGGAAGCATTTTAAAAGCCATAGCTTTAAATAAGCAATGTTAATCAGTGATACAGTATATATATATATATATATATATATCAAGCTGAATTTTCATTGGAGACCAGGTTTCTGTGGCTTGCTTGGAACAGAAACCAGGTCTCTGAGGAAAACTGGGGGGAAAAATAATCTGGCACCCAGATATAGAGTACCATCAACAAACCAAGCACATGAAATACTTATCTACTAAAAATCATGTGCTAGAATATGTGTTATGTGCTTATACAACAGTGTTAACAGTATGTGTTTCGAGCAGTCTAACACAAAAGCTTCTGATGCAAATTCACCTCCACTCCTGAAGGAACATGTTTGCATCTTAATTAGTCAGCATTTATCCGCATGCGACTGTGTATGGATGCATACACTGTGTCGATACCCTAATGTCATAATGCATTCTCTATGGCTCTGGTGACACTGTTCAATTACACCAGAGTTATTCAGTTAAAAAAAACAAAACACATTTACATGAGTGCAGGCGTTGAATGCAGCCCAGCATTTACAGCAAGAGGAGCTATTAGCATTAGTGCCACGAGGACACGCTGCGACCGGGGGGGGTGGGGGGGGCTGTCATTTTAAAAAAAAAACGATTTTATTCACACTTAATTTAATTATCAAGGCTCAAGAGTGCCTGACAAACAGCCTGCAAGACAAAAGAAAGCATTGTTCTGTAATATAAAAACACAAAAGGAGTAAATTAAATAGCCTGCTTCATGCTTTTGGAATGATGTGTGCAGCTTAACACCTTCACAGTTGGCATTTCGAATTGCCATTTTCTCAGAGAAAGACAGATATGATGCATTTGCAGCTGCTGTTAACAAAAGATACGTTATCAGAAGACAAGCACGAGGACTTTCTGTAAAGTCCTCGTGTCTCTGTTTGAATGCTGTAATTTTAAGCACTAAAACACTGACTCAAAAATCTGAATTGAGTAAAAGCACTCCATAACTGGGTTAAATAACTTTGACTAATGTCTTTTCATAACTGTCATACTAGTATTCATTTATCAGGGAACAAATCAAGGATTGTATGTGTGTGTGTGTGTGTGTGTGTGTGTGTGTGTGTGTGTGTTTTGCTCATGGAAAGTGAAATCAAAAAGGAGAAACACGACTGGCACGGCATGGCTGCTTGAAAGCTATTAAAGTGTGAGTTTAAAAATGTGGTATAGATTGTAGTGACATAAATTATGTACCACAGGCAGAAAATAAGGTAGAATATGATTAAAAAAAAAAATAAAATAAAAAAAATAAAAAAAAATATATATATATATATATATATATATATATATATATATATATATATATATGTATTCCTCCTTTAATACCATCGGCTCCTCATTTATCTGTTGCTTTCCCAACAGCTTAAATGATTCATTAAAAAAACAAACAAACAAAAAAACGCTTGCATGAGGTATGGGGTCATTAACTTGTAATGCAGGAAATAGGAGCTGCTATATTTTCTTATAGGAAAAATATTTGAACATGCATGTGTGTATTAGTGTACCTGTATTGCATTTGTGACGTTCCAGCCGGCTTCCCAGGCCGTAATGGTGGGAGAAGGATTCGGGCCCATGGTGCAGGTTTCAGGGCTCTGAACTGAAGCAGCCAAACACATGCTTGCTCTCTCTTTTTTGGGGCTCATACAGAGCTGAGATGTACCTTCCAGGGTTTCCTCTTCTCCTTGAATCTTCTCTACTTCTCCTGAAAACCTGCATTTTACCACTTTCCCTCTAGGAAGCCCAACTAGTCTGACAGACCGCTTCTTGTTCCCCTGATTCTGGCTGAAACCTTGACTCTCCTTACTCTTACTTCCCATCTTGTCAGCTTGAATATCAGAGGACCTTTTTTCTAACCAAAAGGGGTCTACGGCTGACGTTATAGTGATGGCCTTGGTTCCAGCGGAGATAACAGTAGCTCTGGTTTCTTTAAAGGCTGGGCTTTCCCATCCCGAGGAGCTGGCGGCTTCGTTATCACCTGGTTTAGCGGGCTCACCTTTGTGGCTGTTTTCTCTTGATAATGGTCTGCTGTTTATTCTGATGTCATCAAATTGTGGATTAATATTGCTTGTGATGCTGTTAAAGGACGATCTGTTGTCCTCACAGTAACTGCGGTTCAACTCATCACTCTGGGTCAGAACCAGCATCTCTTCATCTTCTTCTTGAAAGAACCTGTTAATCAAAACCACCTTTGAGCTCATGATTCATGTGCAAGCTTTCATTTTTACAAAGAAGAACCTGCATAAACCATATTTTTACTCTGCCAGAGGCTTCACACAGATAATAAATAAGGTTATCAACAAAATTCATAAATAAATGTATCTCATAATGTGACTAACCTTGTTGTCCAGTCCAGGTGTATCCTTGACAGTGCCCAACCCCACAGAGACCCAGCAGCGCTCCAGGGCTGCTCAGGCCTTCGAGCCCAGTGAAGAGAGCCCATCTTCAGCCTCAGTGTCTCCAGAGTAAGCCTCTCTGTCTTTGGAGGTATTAGCCTCTAAGGGAGCTTAACTCACACTGGACTCATAAACTAACACACACACACACACACACACACACACACACACACACACTGAAGTGACTGACAGGTTGATGAGCTGTAACATTATAATATGCCAGTGTTTTCAGTGGTGAAGAAGTAAACATTTATAATGGCCCACATGGTTATTGAAATACACTCAGGGGGTGGAGGCCAAAACTTAGAGGAGTCTGTCTTTTTTCTTCTGCTTCTTCATTGTGGACAAAAAGTCACACCATCCAGATTTACTAAACAAAGAAAAATTAATGTTGCATAGCAGTTGTTTAACAAGTAAATAAATAATGATTGATTGATTGCTTTTTTCTAACATGTAAATAAAAATAACATTAAAAAGTGCATTGTAAACATCTATCTATCTATCTATCTATACACATGTACACAGATATGTGTGCATAAACATGCATGTCTACACACATACATGCATGCATAGTGCAATATGCAATTCACAGACCGAAGCATGTTATTGCACCTAACTGCGCACCCTCTATAGCGCTGTACTTGGTTAAAAATGTGTGTATTTGTTTTTAAACTATTTAATGTTTGTGCATTGCTTTAATTCCACAGTTAGTCCACTCCACACACCCCTCATATGGATATACAAAAACTTCTCAGATTATTGTGCATCTTTAAATTTAATGTGCATTAAGTCATATCAACGAACTTGTCGTGCAGCAAATCATCTCTGGTTGTTCCAACAGAAGGAGCTTCATGTAGTTCCACCTTCCACTTTGTTCTTCAAACTGCAAGCAATCTTTGGACTTAAAACCTTTTGATCTACATCTGATAAAGTTGCATGGTTTTCCTTTATGTGAAGTCTCTCTCCAGCGCATCCGTGCATTGATCCCGTTTTGCCCCAAAGTGTGGTAAGTTGTACGGGGCAGCAGGAGGAGCCACAGAGCAGTAGTGCACAACTGGACTCGCACGAATAGCTGGGTGGACTTGCATGGAGCAGAACTTCTCACTTCTGTCTGCGAAGTGCCACCTTTTCAAACTCGTCCTCTGTTTTCCCCCTGCTCCTGCTGTTGTCAGAACTGATGCAACACTTCACTGGCTTCGTAGCACCTTAACCTTTAAAGTCTGAGTGTTGTTTTTAATATATTTCTTACAAGACCCTTGATTTGGATGCAGAGTTCCCTGCATCACTAACGGGGTTTCATATTCTATCTTCCCCCAGCTTTAAGAGAGGAGGAGAGAAGAGAGAAAGAGGAGGAGAAGAAGAAGAAGAAGAGGGGAGGAGGAGGGGGGAGTTTGGAGCAACTTCTGTGAAACTTTTCCGGCGTTCAACTCCTCACTGATCCGCGCGAGAGGACGCCGCGGACCCCACGGCGCGCGCGCGGCAGGCTGTGCGATATCAAACCAGAAAGGGCAAAAATGAAGCTGCTCCTGCTCGTGCTTACGACCGCGTTGCTATGGCAATACTGCCAAGCCCAGCAGAGAGGTAAGTCATCAGGGACTGATAGATAATCGATACGCCCAATGCCCGGCGCTCGCTGCAGGAGTGCTTTACACAGAACAGCAGGAGCTCATTCAGCTGTGGCTGCTGCTCGACTCCCTTAATGAGCTACTCAGTCAGTAATTAGCTACACCTTGTAACTTCCGGCTATCAGTGCGGACTTATTTTGACCAGTCCAATCACAAGGTTGTGGATAACTCTTTACTGACTCCTTTACTTTGGTTTCAGTTGACAAAAGGGAGGGAAAAGTGTGTGAAAAATCGTTCAAAGCCTGTTTAAACACAATGAGCACCATATAAACAGCTGTATGCTGGAGCCATAAGTTAAGAGATGATGAGATGTTTGTTTTGTTTTTTTGTTTTGTTTTTTTGGAGGGATTTATGCTCGCTTCCTCTCGTATCTGATATTGGAAAAACCCTGGGAAACACAAGCTTAATGGTTCAAAGACTTACTGATGGATTTGGTTATTTTTAGACTCATAAATCAAATTAAGTGCTTGACCTTAAACATAATTGACCTTGGCTTAGCTGTTATGTGTTAATGTCACTTGGGTTGCAAAACAGCATAGACAGAGTTTATGATTATCCAGCCCATGACACTGAGTTTTACAATAGAGGGCTTTTTCAGCATAAGCAGACCTTCTTTTTCTTTGCCACAGACGGCATGATCACAAGCGCTTATTTATTTATTTATTATCAAAGATCATCTTTCTTTGCTTTCCTGTCACCATAACTAGCCATCATCCATTTTCCTTCCAAAAGGTTTTCCTCCTTTTTGGGTTTCTCTCTGTAATATTGTAAAGTCCATATAAAAATGTATATGTATATGTTATTTTGAAAATTTGAATTGAATATAGACAATATGAATAGCTCTGTTTAATTGTATTCTCCCTTCATTGTATTGTGAGGAGAAAAAAAAATACAATTCTAATAGACAGAACTGTTCATTGATATGTGCTTTTATGCAGTGAGATGAGCTTTAGTGCACCCTTTAAATGAACAAAGCTACTCCTGAACCTTCGATGTGTATATAGCCTGTACCTTGTAGATGCACAGTCATTAAAGGAGTGATTGCACATTCACATTTAAGCACACAAATCAGCAGAGACATATAACATATACTGTACACACTATTGAATGTCATGCTTTTGTAGCCTTGTAATGTTCTACCCTCTAACTCACCACCAGGCCCAACTGTAAAGGCTAATAGCAGGTTAAGGCATTAGGTAGGGCTGGTTGGCCCCACCTGGGAAAACCAGTGGCATCTAGGTCACTTTCAGGGCAAAAATACTACAGTTTGGTCAAAGCCACTTGGACCCCATAGCACAGATTGACAAAGTCTGCATCAGAAGGATGTTTGGTTAGTACCACTTTCACCTAAGGGACCAAAGTCTATGTTCTGTTGTTTTTCCCCCTACTTTATTTAATTAAATTAGCCTGAAATGTAATTTCTACTAGCTTGAAAAACACAGACACTCCTTATGATATACGATCTAGCCATGCCAATAGTTCTAATTTCATATACTGATTTTGCGATATAAGTGTTTAGATTTTTGGTCAGAAACCCCAGTATTATAGAGATGAATGGAATTCCATCAGAGCCTTATGGTTAGAAAGATCACTTTTAAAAATATTCAACATTGCATCTTTGTAGAAGCAGTGCACCTAAAAAAAAAAAAATCCGCAGAGCACTTTGTGAACAGTTTAGTAATATGAAGATTGTCCCAAGTAACAGGAAGCCAATCCTAGAAAAACATGTTTGAATGTTTTTGAAACAAAAATAAGCTTAACAGTCTGCATGTGTGGACACCAGCTGAAAAAAGATCTAATCTTAGTAAGAATTAGACTTTTTCTTTTTATATATATTTTAGATAATCCTTCCTTAGAGCTAATCATGCCATGAAATGCACTTGAGAAAGAAATACTGCTCTTTTTCTACTTGGTGTGTGCGTGTGCGTGTGTGTGTGTGTGTGTGTGTGTGTGTGTGTATATGTGTTAGGGCCCTGACACAGTCAACAATGAAAAATGAGCAATGAAGCCTTGAGCGGAGATGGGGATTGACAGCTGAGATAAAACCAACATAACATAGTGCACAATAAGAGTCAAAATATTCATGCAAGCACTGCTTGTAAGAGTTGTTAAGGAAATTATCCCACATATCCATAAAATGCAATAGAACTGGGCTGTTTTAGAAGAAATATTTGCTTCCAGTGCATGAAGGTGATCAGTAAGGTGTTTGAGCATGAGTCTGTGTAGAGTTTTATTCCTTGCATGTCCGTGTATTAGCGTGCGGTGTTGGTGACTGTTGCTTGAAAGACGAAGCGAATGTATTGCTAGTCATCCTTTTTTTTCTGTTTGTCCTCTTCAAAACATCTCCAAGTAGTGTTTAAACCTGGAGTGCTCTGGACCTCCTGCAGAGAAGAGGAGGGCAAGTGCCATCAGGATGTATGTGTTTCTATATATTGTTTGTGTTTGTGTGTGAGAGGCAGGGACAGAGTGAGTGAGTCGAAGAGGGTGGAAGAGGCCATCTGCCTAAGGAGCCTCATTACCAGCCGTGTCAACCAGGCATGCTCACGATCAGCGACAGAGCTCACAGAGACACTAGGAGATAATCAGAAAGAGAAGTGGAGGAAAAGAAGGTGGCAAGATGAAAGAGAAAGGAAGGAGAAGCTGTTTAAGAGTTATTAGGAATTGGAAGAGCGATAGAGAGAAAATTGATGAAACAGGTAGACAGAAGGTTCAGAGGATATAAGAGAGAGGATGAGGAAGTACAGATGGTCAACAAGGGAGTAAAGGTAAAACAAAACAAAAGCTTGACTGGAAATGGAACCTTTTTTATTGTCATATATTTCATGTTTGTATGAGGATAAGAATTAAATACTTTCTGTTGATCAAGACATCATGAGCATCTTTTTGGTCATAGTGGACCCTTCAGCTTCAGTGCAGAACAATAAATGAAGTAGATCAGCTTTTACTGACACATTTAGCTGATTCTTGTATCTGAAGATAAAACTATCTGTGTAGCTTTGAGTGCATATGAGAGGGTTTTGTCTGTACTGTTCTTATTGGTTTGAAGTTGGCAGGGTGAGTTGGAAAATGTGATGCTCTACATTCCTCTTCATCAATAACAAGTTATCAATATTTGAATTTGAGGGTTTTTTTTCTCATTTGTTTGTTTCTCTCAGTTGCCTCAGCATCGATCTTTGAGTGTTAAACACTCTGGGCTCTTTTTTTCCCCCAAAACTGGATTCACTGTGCATTTATTATCTTTGCTTGTAGATTTTTCTTGAGACAACAAGAAATCTTGGGGTCTTAAAGCCATTGAAAAAAGATGAACAGATTGATGTAAAAACACTGAGTTTTTCTGTTATTTGCATATGTTAATTAGTGAGCATTATGTTGAGTACTAATACCACTACATCATTATTCAATTCAATTCAATTCAATTCAGTTTTATTTATATAGCGCCAAATCACAACAGTCGCCTCAAGGCGCTTTGTATTGTGGGTAAAGACCCTACAATAACACAGAGAAAACTCAACAGTCAAAACGACCCCCTATGAGCAAGCACTTGGCGATGGTGGGAAGGAAAAACTCCCTTTTAACAGGAAGAAACCTCCAGCAGAACCAGGCTCAGGAAGGGGCAGTCATCTGCTGTGACCGGTTGGGGCTGAGGGGAGAGAGACAGGACAGAAGACATGCTGTGGAAGAGAGACAGAGATTAATAATAATGATTAAATACAGAGTGAAGTATAAACAAGTAAATAAAGGTGAATTAAAAGAAACTGTGCATTATGGGACCCCCCCCCCAGCAGCCTAGGCTTATAGCAGCATAACTAAGGGGTGGTTCAGGGTCATCTGATCCAGCCCTAACTATAACCTTGATCAAAAAGGAAAGTTTTAAGCCTAATTTTGAAAATAGAGAGGGTGTCTGTCTCCCGAATCCAAGCTGGGAGCTGGTTCCACAGATGAGGGGCCTGAAAGCTGAAGGCTCTGCCTCCCATTCTACTTTTAAGTGTCCTAGGAACCACAAGTAAGCCAGCAGTCTGAGAATGAAGTGCTCTATTTGGGTGATATGGGACTATAAGGTCTTTGAGATAAGATGGGGCCTGATTATTCAAGACCTTGTATGTTAGGAGAAGGATTTTAAATTCTACTCTAGATTTAACAGGGAGCCAATGAAGAGAAGCCAATATGGGAGAGATATGCTCACCTTTTCTAGTCCCTGTCAGTACTCTAGTTGCAGCATTTTGAATCAGCTGCAGGCTTTTCAGGGAGCTTTTTCGACAGCCTGATAATAATGAATTACAGTAGCCTAGCCTAGAAGTAATAAATGCATGGATTAACTTTTCAGCATCAGTCTGAGAAAGGATGTTTCTACTTTTAGAAATATTGCGCAAATGCAAAAAAGCGGTCCTACATATTTGTTTAATATGCGCATTGAAGGACATATCCTGGTCAAAAATGACTCCAAGATTATAAAGCCAGAATAATTAGCAAAATATTGTATGCATTGGTCAGCCACAACATAAAGCTGCTAGCAGTCACTGGGTGAAATTGATCACAAAGAGATAACTCGGTGCTGCACCAAAAACTGCCTTGTAGTTGCAGTTTGCATGGAAGGCACTTGTCTGCACACAGTTGTCAAATATTCATCGGGCAGCAGTAAAACTGTGACAAATGCAGCTCAAACTGGAAATGGAGACTGTTTGCCTTCAGAGTAAAAGTTACATAAAGTAAGCATGTCAGTTGTAGTGCTAAGGTCCAACTTTTACTTTGAAGGCAAACCTTCAGCATTTCTTTTTTTGTGATGCACTTTTAGAAGTTTCACTACTGCCCAGTGAGTAGCCGTGTAGTGTTTGCAGACAAGTTAGTGTCTTCCACGCAAACCATAGGTGACTGTGGCAATCTGTTTTTGACCAGAGCAATCACAAGCAGGTTTTTAGCGCAGCACCCGCTTTGTGACCAGTTTGACCTGGCGACATCCAACAACCTCCAGCAACCACTTGTGAACCAGTTGGAGAATACATGTTTTTCTCTAGTGACCAGAGGTTGCCAGGGGATGCTGACAGGTTTCTAAGCCTATGCAAGTGAGGCCTAATTTTATGTTGGTTCCCTTCATGCCACCAAAACAACTCTGACCCACTGGGACATGAACACAACCTTTTGGGGGTGCTTGGTGATATCTTTTACCTCGACATAAATAGTGGATCCATGGATCTCAGCTTATGTGTTCCTTGAGCCGCTCCTGGGCTTTTTTCTGCATTTCCTGCTGTCACTGGAGAGGGCTTTTTTTTGAGGTGAGGGAGTACTGGTGGAGGGTGGGTGCTTGGTCTGCACAAGGTTTTGATGTCTGGTAAATATCAAAGTAACATCTGCTTTGATGCCGTGATCCAATTTCCCAGCAAAACACTGCATTATAACAAGATGATCAATGTTGTTCCCTTGACCTGTCAGTGGTTTTAATATTGTGGCAAATTTGTGTTGGTGGATACTATGAATTATTTTGCACAAACCTGGTTTTCATATGCTCTCATAACTTAGTATGAGTCTTCTTGCAATATAAGTTTTGAACTCTGACTTTCTATCAGATGAGAGTCAGTATGATGCATGAGACTCTGGCGCCAAACCAAACAACTGTACTGATAAAAGATAGCAAAATGTCAAGAATATGTGGCTGTCACTGGGGGAAAAAAGTTAGAAAAGTTAACTTGTTGGAGTTATGTGTGTATTAATGTGAGTCTTACCAGCCTGATTTGCATGAATAGATGTCAAGTAAAGTCACTAGAGACACTAGTGTGGAATGAATCCAGACAAGGCTTGTAAACCAACTGAGAAATCAGCCATTTTATTCAGCAAATCCATGTGACTTACTCATAATCTACTGTCCTGCAGAAACCTCATACCGCCCATTAAAAAATAAAATAAATAAAAAGCAAAAATTTAAGGAAGAGTGAGAAAACTGATTGATTTCCCTGTTGATGTTTATCACAGTGTAATTAAAGGTGCAGACTAATCCTGTGATAAATTTTCTTCTTGGCAGGATCTATGTCAAAAATATAACAAGTAGTTAATTTGTTGATTTAAAAAAAAAGTCTCTTCATAGCAACTACAGATGTGTTTATAAGTTTATGGTAATGTGGATTTAACCAAGCTGGGCCGAATGCGATGAGATGTGAACTCACCAGAGGCGACTCAGTGAAGGCGATGTGAATCCAGAATAGGTTTTTCTGCTCATCAGAGAAATCAACATTTTTATGAGGTGAATTCAGCCCAGTGTTATAATGTTTCTAAAATATGTTGATCTCACTCTGCTATGTTAATGTGAGAGCAGCCGAGCTTAGCTGAACGGATTTGATGATATACACAAGAGGGGGAAGCTCACTTTTTCTCAGCTTGGTACCCAAATTCTGCAAATATGATCAATGTGTCCTAGAAAATAAAGGGAGAGGGAGAGAAGAAAAGAAGGAAAGATAGGGACAGGGAAGAATCAAAGGAAAAAGGCATGGAGATATGAAAGACTCAGAGAGGCTTAGTTGGGTTAAGGAAGTGTTGTCATTAAACATGTAGATGCAGATTACTATATTTTATTCATAAACAGACATGATATTAGGTCATGATAAATGAACATCAATCTTGACTTTTGTTTGTGTGTATGTAATTATATATATATATATATATATATATATATATATATATATATATATATATATATAATATATTAAACACTGAGATGGAAAATTAGAGCAATCTTTTTTTTTTCAAAGTTGATTTTGAGAGTTGAACAAAACTACAAAGTTTTACACACACCTATTTATTTCTAAATGGCATGCTATTAATTGTCTTTTCCAAAATTTCCACTACCTTTTGATAGAAATAATACAGGAAAAATCACGGTGTTTCTAGAGTGAGTTGTTTGTACTCTGAAACACACATGTTCATCCTAATCAATCACCAGGACTCCCACCAGTTCACCACCACAACAACAACTTATCTTTTGCTTCACAGTAACCAAGAATTAATAAATGACATTGTGGGAAAGTCATAGATCACATGGGTGCCCACAGGCGTTTGTGGGTCTCTATGCTTTGGAGGAGTCCTCTGGGTGCTAAAATTAGGCAGGTGTTAAGCTGGAACATTGCTGGATCCCTCCTGCCAATAAGTGGAAGAGAGAGCTGAAGAAGAAGAAGAAGAGTAAAGCAGTCAAATGCACAGACTGAAATTTTAAATGTGATTTTAGTTTATTCTGTTAAAGTTAAATAAAATTAGTAGCTTGTATGTGACCAGCCTTTTTCTTGAATAAAACAGGATGATTTAGGGCTTCCCCCCCATATCACTCAATATCAATTTACTGTATATTATGATATAAATCTAATTACTATTTATGTCAAGCAAACTTAAAAGTTACTTCTTACTCCTAAGTGAGATTTGAAGATCCATTATTTTGCCAAAAGTATTCGCTCTTCTGCCTACACATGCATATGAACTTGACATCCCAGTCTCAATCCATAGGGATTAACCCTTTAACATAGGCCATATGTTCTGTATGGTCTTCAGAAAAGCAGTTAACTTGAAGATATTTGCTCCAGTCTTGGACAGTGAAGTGGGCAGTGAGGCTTACATATGGTTCAGATGTGAACCTTGGCCACAAATCCAATCCAGTGTAATGCACTTTGCGGCGCCTTTTCAGCTGTCTCTCTACACTCCCTGCGTAACTGTAACTGCCATCTGAGATAAATGTTTAAGGTTAGGGAGCTGGTAACAAGGGTCAGCTACTTTAATCAGTCCCTTAAGTCTTACGTTTTTGACAGTGCTTACTGGTGTCATGTCTTTTTTGTAATAAAGGAGGCTATTGCATTTGTGATATCACTGTGCCTCTTCGAGTTTGTTTTTGTTTTTTTCTATTCGGAGGCCTTAAGCTCAGAAGTGGACGCTTTACTCTGTTGTTGTGCAGGTATTCCACTGGTGGTTTTAGGTGGACCACCAGCACTGGCTTGGATTTGTGAATGTAAAATCTTGCATTGTTTGTGTGCCAAAGAATGGAACTGCTTCAGATGGTAATGTTTGTGGGAACATATTTTCAACACAATCTGCAGTGTTTGCTACTCTGTTTTTTGCCAGACTTTAAATAGCCCAAATATCTACACATTCCTGAGTTTCTCAGACCCTTCTTTTCAACAGTGTCGCCATCTTTTGAGCCTTGGGCTGTATCCATTGGTAACACTGTTGCTCAAGTTTTCCTTAACATTTTCTGTTGTCGCTTTATCTTTTATTTCGCTTCCAGTCCCGCTGTACTGGTGTACATGGATGCAGTAACCCAAATGGTACTGCTACTTCTTCATTCTGTGTTGTGGGTGCCAGCTTCACCTGATATTGGTATAACTCTACCCCAGATGATTGGTGGGGCATGGCACTATTATTATTATAACTGCCTGTCAAAAAAACATGGATGAATGGGTTTGATCAATATTATATAAACCATGTATCAACTATTTTAGAAAAAGTGATTTTGCATTGATTATCTTTATCATTTTGCATGCCAGCCCAAGCGCCAATTCTATAAGGCATACCAGCATGTTTTTGTTTTTTGTTTTTTTCAAAGTAAAAGGCATTAAAAAACAAATCTAAAATGTTTGCACAGTGCTGTAGGTCAGGGTGTGGGCTTATTGATAAGTGATGCATACGATCTTAGTGTGCACTAACAGGAATTTTGGGAAATAATTATGAAATAATTACCGTATTACTTTTGAGACACCTATAATTAATTCAGTGAACTTTAGACCTTCACAAATGCTGCACTCTTCTCACTGTTGAAGTAATGCATAAACATGTCATACATAAACACATGGGACATTGTTCCCACTAATGCATGTGTGATATGGTTCTCAAAATATTTGGTTCATTTAGTTTTGCATACTTGATTATTTGCCTGCATCATTGTCTGGGAATGTGTTCAATGCTTATTACAGTAGGATTTTAATATTTGACTTGTGCTCTTCCCTGTGAGGATTTGCTGCCTCCTAGACAGCGCGTCTTCCACTGAACAAAATCTAGGTCTGCATGTGTGTGTGTGTGTATGCCCATATGTGTGAGTGTTTCTTTGCTGTTTTGTTGTCAGAACAGCATTGATAATGCTGAGGAGAAAATCAATAGTTAATTCTACCAGGGACACAATACCTGCTCTGCCCAGCTCCATTCTGTGGTGGGCTTAGACACAGAAGCAAACAGGGCATGTGCTGATAAATTGGTAAGTGTGTGTGCATTTGTGCTTGCACTAACTGCAGCACTCAGACTACTTAATGTGCCTAAAAAATAAACTATACTGTGACATGGATTTGTTAGAAGCGATACACTGTAAAAAAAAACCTGTAAAATACTGGATGACAAACTTTTTAGGTTTCGGAATGCAGCCCCCACCATCGGTTTGAATACATTACTTGTTTAGGTTGCGTGCAACTGAGATATAACCCAGTGTGTCTGCAGCAAGCAATACATGGAAAATAATGGAAATGAATACAAGTATATTGTTCTAATAGCATCGACTTCCCACATTGAGAGGCGTCAAAATAGAAAGTGTTTTGTGAAGTAGTAATACCAGTACTCCAACTTGTATTTTAGAGTGGCATTGCAGAAATAACTACCCAAATTACTCATCTTCACTCTGGTTTCATTCCTCTATCCTTTCTAGGTATTCTGACACATGAACTAATGCTGTGTGGGTAAATTGCTCTTCAGTAGCATTTTACACTTAGCCTACCAGCTAGCTTATCTTGAAGAGTAAGAGCAGAATATGGGTTACTCATTGGGAATTTTACAGCAAAATCATCATAACCCTTAAAATGTAAGATGTAAGCGGAACATAATTTCTCATAACATTGTTTTCAGTTTCAAATCAAACAAATAGAGGTTATAATAAATGTAACTCACTCATTATTTATCCCATTTAATAATCTAATCATTCCTTTGTTTAACCAGAAAAGAAAAAAAACAAACGTTGAATGTGATATTTTCGGGTCATCTTGTTTTATTCACTAAACTGCTAAAACTCCAAAGAAATTCAGTTTTATATATGAAACGCAACATACACAGAATAAAAGAAAGCAAGAAGCAGATCCTCATATGTAAGAGGCTGGAAGTGCTAACACTGGTTAGCATTGTTGTGCTACAGCAGGATGGCTTTGGGTTCAAAACCTCTGGTTGGCTTGGGGTCTTTTTGTTGTCAGTTTCCATGTTCTCCCTGTACCTATGTAGTTTACTCTTGGTTGTAGAGACATTGTGGTGGTCCACTTTTTTATAATGTGGGAAAGAAATCTCCTTATGTCACCTATGGACACACCTGGGAAAGCCCATTCAGTGCCCTTTGCCAGCCTGTTTTTTTTTTTTAAGTCCATCATTTGCTAGGTTACCATTTGCTCACAACTTGCATCCTGAAGGTTTTCATTGCAGCTCCAAAACCTTGTAACCATACCAGCTAGCAGCTTAGCTGTTCATTCCGAGGGAGTATCCTGTGCTTCTTTTTGGGATCAGGAGATAAAGTCAGAGTTCCAGTACAAAATAAGCTAACAAGCATTTTCTTTAGAGGAGGTGATCAGTCTAAAGTTGATGGACCACAAATTGGCCAAATTTAACTCTTCAGTCTCATTTCATGGAGAACTGAGGTGTACATGTGTTACATGGTGTTCTTTTGTACATTGTGGACTTTGTGTGTACTGGTTGTAGTGATTGATCTGTTTCTTTGTTGGTTGGTTTGTAGGAACAAAACATTCGTCAGACAGTGATCCTGACTGGCTCTCCAGCAGTTGCCAGCAGCCGCCACAAAATGTATGTTAGGTTAATTGCTGGTTTTAAATCGGCTGTAGGTGCCACAGTGAGTGTAAATGGTTGCCAGTCTCTGTGTTTGTGTCATTTGACTATTCAGTGAGATGACTCCTAAACTAATGACTTAACTGACATTTTTGTTTTACAGAAGCCAACTTCATGATACTTAGACTTATATTTTCCATTATGTATTAATCACTCACTAAATAATATGTTCTTCACCAAAAAAAAAAGGGAAGTAGTATACTTATTTTAATTGTTTTTTGAAGAAGCCAAACTCTTCTGGTATTCTCAGATTCCCATCAACTGAAATAGACAATAGGCATTCAAATATTCACGCATGAATGCCAGCATTGAATAGAAGGTTAGTTAGACAGTCAGATCCATGTACGCATGCTAGGGGATTTGATGCTATGAGCTTGTGGCGAAAACACTGCACGTTTGACATACAGATGTGCTGCTGCAAACCCAGAGGCTGCTGACCCTTACAGACAAACACACACATGTCTGCAGCTGCAAAGGTTTTGGAATGACCTCTGTTTCTTTATCTTTCCTTGCTCTCTGATCTTTCTGGGTGCTTATATTTTTCCAAGGAAGTTCCTGTGGTAACACATGGTGCCAATAATGAACCCTCCACCCTCCCTTCAACCTCCCACACAAACACACACACACACACACACACACACACACACACACACACACACACACACATACACACACACACTTTGCAGAAATTCATACAGGCTCTCCCTGCACCTCTTCTTACTCCTCTTTCCTTCCTGTCCATCTCAGCTTCTTTTTTCCTTCTCTCCTTTCATTCATTGGCCACTTCTCTCCCACTCCTTATTTGGCTTATTTAGTTTTTCAGGTTTTTTTTGTTTCTTTACCTCTCCTACTTTTCCCCCCAGCTATGGAACTCACCCACCAGACATTTGCAATATCGACTCAAAACTCACCTGTTTCAAATGAATGTAAAATGCAAAATTATTATTATTATTATTATTACTCATTTTGCAAACATAATTTAATTGAATTGACAGAATGCACCTTTCATGCCTGTATCTAATCAGCAAATAAAATTTCTGCAGTTGTCCACTGACAATCTCAAAAGTGTAGTATCAAATATCTATCTTAATCTTAATCACTGGTGATATGTAGTTTTGCACATTTCCCCGTTTATCTTCCCTTCCACGTCCTTTCTGCTGTGTCCCTTTCATCCTATGTAGGAGTACTGTTGACAACCTCTATGGCCATAGCTGAGCTCAGTGTCTGGCCTCAGTTTGTTTGTCTTGCTACTCCTTCACTGCTGGTTTTTGGAGGTCTTATTGTTTTGTTCCAACTCAAATCACTTGAGTTCAGAACCTGTGTTTATCCGCAGTGAACACAGTGAGAGCAAGCTGTCTTTTACAGGAGAAATCTGCCTGACACAGGCAGTTCAAAGACAGCCATAAAGCAAGACAGACACCCCTGGCTTTATTTTGGATTTTTTTATTTTATTTTAAAGTTTGTTGAATTTGGTTTGTGCAAGTTCCCCCCCCTCTGAGTTAAAGTTTGAGAACTAGTGCTCAGCTCATTGATTTGGGTCCAGGTTCTCCCTTTAAGCTGTCTTTACATTTTATCTAGGTCATGTAGCTGCAGCATTGAATTATACCAAAACGGTCTTTTAATCAAAGGTTGCGCTGTAGTTTTACAAAAAAAATAATCATATTGTAAAGATCAAATGTGCGGATATCATGTCTCCTGAGTCATATTCAAAATTTAAGTCTTTGAGATGAAGTCAAAATAAGCTTGAAAAACTTTTTGCCTCAGTTGTGACAGAGGTGGTTTGTGTCTAGAGTTGAGTACTGTGATTTGACATTCCTGTATTTCCAGGGAATTCTTGCCAAATGTATTCATTTTTCCTAGGATCAATCAGAGTAATCCTGGGAATACTAAGTATGTCTGAGTAAGTTATTTGACTTACTTATTTGTTAAAGCAGGATTAGAATCAGTGTAGATATATAGTTCTAGCACCAGTTCTACCCGAGTTCTGTTATTGTCCTTTCATTTTACTTTATTGTCTCATGTTAAAGTTTAGGGCAACAAATAATGTGTATATCAACTTCTCTACAGACAACCTCTAGAAAAGCTGGCATTTTAGATTTTTCTGCAGTTGATTATATAAAGTTTATAAAGTAAAGGTGTTGAAGTCTAGAGTAGTAATAGCCTGAAGCAAGAAACTGGAGGTGCAATCATAGAATTTTGTTTTGTTAAAACTGTCTATAAACTCTATGTAAAGGAGGCTGTACCAAGCAGTAGCATCATTTATTGGTTTCTATTGGAGCTAAATTAAAGCATAAAGAAGGTTGGCAGTCTTTTCTGTTTGGAGCCAGGATTTTCTAAATATGGGAAGTAGAAGGCAGAGGAACTTGAGATGTGGCCTTAAGGTGCCTTTATATTGTGAGTTAAAGACCCTACGATGTTAGAAAGAAATCCCAACAATTGCCGACCCCTATGAGCAACCAACTGGTGACAGTGGGAAGGAAAAACTCCCTTTTAACAGGAAGAAACCTCCAGCAGAACCAGTCAACAATCTTGACCAGTGATATCAAGATTGTATCCAGGGATATTACCAGAACTGATACTTAAGACACCTTTTAATACCTTTCAGTATCAACATTCTGAAAACACAACGGTGCTTTTTTACCATACCATAGGTGTCATAGGCAGCATCTGTACTGAGGCTGTAATTCTTCTTGAATGGATGGGGCAGCATATGGCTACAGGTTTTCTAATCTATCCTTACAAGTTGAAAAAAGACGGCCACAAGTATGGAAAAAATTCTTTAGTTAATAAAGCTCTTAGCCAGGGAATCCAAATATCCAGAACACATTAAGAGTAGTACTCAGGGAACATGACACTGTGGAACAAACTGTTCTGTCGACAACACAAGAAACAACTAAGGAAGACAGAGGCTGGAGCCTATCTCAGCTGTCATAGGATGAGCGGCAGGATACACCATGGACAGGTTGCCAACCTGTTGCAGGGCCGAAGATAACCTAATATTCAAAACTAGAAAGAATCCCTTGAAAACTCAAAACCCTTGGTCTTAGACCCAGGGCCCAAGCGCGGGATAATCTTTTTTTCCCCCTGTGGTATCAGTTTGAGTATTGACAATCATATAATTTTACTGATATGGGTACACGCTGCTTAATTTCTTGTATAATTATGTCAGTAATGGAAAAATGCACGTCACTTGGGTTTACCACTAAATAATAGACTGGCACTCCGGTCTAGGCAAGGAAATCAAGCCAATCACAAAGTCAACTATATCTCTGCTTCAGGACTAACATTTATAATTTCAAAAGGAGCACCAGTACACTGACTCAAAACTAGTACTGTCACCCATCATAATGACATCTGATGACACCTAAGTGAAGATAATGCTTTTTGAATTCAGACCTGTTGCGTCAATGGCATTGCAGTTTGAGATACTTTTGGCTTGTCTTTAATTTCACATGTGGTCTTGTTTATAGGCACACAACACAAGAAACCATGGCTTGAAATGAAATCGTGGCTTGCTTGTCTTGTTTAGTGCACACAACACACATGGCCTACACATGTAACTTTTTGTCTGGATTCTTTGTGTCCTTGCCTTATTGCTTTATAACATGGTTCTTGTTTTTGAAGGAAAAAAACTGCAATACTTAAGAGTTTTTGCCCATGTTTACTTATTTGATCTCAACAGAAAAAACTTGAACATACTTAATTTTGTGTATGTTTCCACAAAATTTGAAGTGGTTACTTTTATTACATATAAATTCTGAAAATAAGGAAAAAAATATGAGCAATAACAGCAATTTAAAGGAGGTTTTAGTCTGTACATTTTCCAGAAAATTCTAAAAAAAAATAAGGTCAAGATAATAAAAATGAGATTTAGCTCAGAGTTTTTCAGGACACGTTTTTGTAAGAATTCTTTTTTTTTCCCAGAATAATTTAAGAAGCCCACTCAGTCTCAACACTAAACCCCTTGTACCAGACTCCCACCGACATCACAATGCTTTATAGATCATGTTTCAAAAGCGGATTTTTACACTTCTCTTGGCAAGTCGGCTGTGGGCCACTGTGGAATCGGAATGTCTGAGCTCAGGCTCCTTGTTAGACTGGGGTTTCTCTGAAGTTGCACACTGCTTGATACCAGTTGTTTTCAGTGGCTGTGAGAAATTACCAATTACCTCAACAACAACATCCCTGTTCAACACATGGTCTCAAAATGCTGTGCACAGTATGTGTGTGTGTGTCAGAGAGTTGATCCATCTGTTATTTATTTCTGTAGCTTTTGTGTCATGACATTCAATACTAACCTCTACCCTCTTACACTGATGAACTTTGACCTGCAAGGGTTATAGTACTGTCCTCTACTTTTTTAATATTATAAACTAGGCCAGTTGTGTGGTTCAAGTTGTGGTATCTAAGATGTTTCCATTGCTATACATACTGTACAGTGGTTGTGGTTGAGTGACGGAGTTCAGTTTGCACCAAGGTGAATAAGGAGAGATGGTAAAGAAGTAAATCCAGTGGCTGCATAACATTTTGGTACATATTTAGAGCCTTTCCATTGTTGCAGAGAGTTGAAAAATAGAGTTCAACAAAATCAAATCATAATTTTTTCAGCACGACTTTGGCTTGAATGCAGGTTTTAGACAAATACAAGACAAATGCCTGTTAGATAGGCAATCTCTGTTTTGAAAGCACCCATTTCTTTTGAATTTTTTAATCACAACCAAGGATATTATTTGATTAAAAAGTATTCTCTTTTTTTTCCCTCAAGGTTGACTGCTTTTGGAACAATTTCTTTTCATTTATTCACTGACCTCACCACCTCTGTCAGGTGAAGGCACATTTCCTGTTATGTCTTCTTTTTTTTGTTGGCCTGTTCCCTATTTTTGGCTTTCTTTCACTTCATTATTTTATTCTATACAAACAATACAATTCGTTGCTGCAAGACTTTTCTCAGCTTCAATCAGGGACTTCAAGAGAAACATAACACTTCTTAGACACAAAAAAAGGGCACTTGTCGCCTAACTCCCGCATTTATTGTTTTGTTATTAGCCATAATTGCTAGCCACTACCTTAATGATACCAAAGGTCTAATGCTAACTGCTAATAGTTAAACAACTAATGTTATTGTGTGTGCTGGCCAAGTTAACGCTTATAACTGTTTAATACTTACATGTTGTTGAAATATGAGCTTTACTAACCTCTTGAAATTTTTCATTAAGGCCATCTGCATTACTAAGTTTGTTGTGCTGCTATTCGTGTGTTCAGCTGCTGCTGCCTGCCTGTCTGCAGCCGTGCTGTGTAAATTTGTGTGTCAACTGGAACAGGCAAAGACATTACTATTGCAAACGTATCTAATCCAATAGAAACTTTTTGTATCAATTAGTATCCAGTCATCAGTTTTTTGACAACCCTACTCATTAAAATTGCTGCCTACGGTACTGAACAAAAACCAAATACTGACGCATTTTCAGAATTTTGGTACTGAACTATACTGTGGGTATCTGTTCTGGTGACATCCCTGCCTTATGCCCTCTTTGCTGCTGAATTGAAGGTTAAAGCCTGTCTGCCAGGGAATTTTGAGTCATTCACCTTCAGCTTCCATGCTACCAGACGTAAATCCATCCATACATGTCTGGTTTTAGATAAATTAAAACTTGTTAGGAAGCTTTTTCATGTGTAGTAGACTAACTTGTTGTCGTCAATTCTAGCAACGCAGCCTTTTCTTTTCCCTGCCTCCCCGCTGGTACTGTGCTACAGAAGCAAACATGACCGTAAAATGGATTAGAGACTCTCATACTATGCTGAAATTAAACACTGGTAAAAGAAAAATAAGGTATCATGTATTCATTTATTTTCCCCTTTGGTTTCTTGGGAGAGCAGGATGCAAAAAAGTTGTACTTTTTGGACACCCCGAGCAGACTGCCTAGACTTTACCTGCTAAAATTAGTGCGTTCCTTCAATAACTCGTGGTCGGTAGCTTTTTTTTCTTATTTGTAACTTTTAATTAATTTCAAATATGTACCGCCAGCTTGACTGACAGGTGGATAAATGAATGAATAAAAGTCTAGGACATCCCAACCAGCAATTGCCATTTCTGGCGTTACTGACAGATCTGTATGCAGTGCACACAATCTGTGCAGCACCGCTCCTAGATAGAAGCGCACACGCACGCACACACAGAAAGAGGCAGCAAACAGAAAGGCCATTATTTTGGGGCTGAATGTTTGTGTGATTGAGCTGATAAAGCATCAGAGGAATAAGGGTCTATTAGACTGGCCTGGTTAGCTATGGATTTAACATTTATACACACCTCTATGTCTGTGTAGGTGTGTGACAAAGAGAGTGAAAAATACAGATGGAGCAGAGTGAAGGAGGGAGAAGAGGTATGTGTTGTGTATACAATTTTTGCTTTTCCATTATTCCAGTTGCTTTTCTCATCAATAGTGTGTGTGTGTGTGTGTGTGTGTGTGTGTGTGTGTGTCTGTGTGTTTGTGCACAAAGAGAAAGGGACATACTCTATAAGTAATTTCACATTTCCATTATATTTTTTTGTGTTTCCATTATTCTGGTCCAAGGCAAACCCAGAGAGAGCCTAATGCAGAGCAAATGCTCACATCTGACATGAGATGAAATATGTGAAAAATGGTTGTGTGTGTGTGTGTGTGTGCACGCATGTGTGTGTGTGTGTGTGTGGGGGGGGGGGGGGGCTCATAACCTCTGCAGCCCCACAGTAATAGACTGGTGACAACCGGGATTTGAGAGTGGGAGCTTGGGATTGGACAAGGCTGGTATGAAGTAAAATATTCCACAATGCCATTTCCTGTTTGGGTTGGCAGAGATGACGTAAATGTTTTTTTTTTTTTAAATAAATCATTTAATGGTTGGGCTTAAGGGGGCATGGAACTCTTGAGGCACAGAACAAACACCAGAAATTCAAAAGTGACAAAAACTTAATTTGATGAAGCTAGGAGGAATCATTAATGTTCCTGTTCTATGTCTCACAGGCTGCCAGCATAATTAAAGAGGGATGACATTTCCTTTTTATTTGTATGTTTGATTTATTACCTGCATCCAAAATAGATACAGATTACTGTAATGGATATTTGGTTCAACTGAGTATAGATAAACCAAATCTTTTTATTCTTTCTAACTTCAAATCTGTGAGGAAACCACTTTTAGGGCCATATCTCATTTTACACTATTTTTGATTAACTAGTGCACTATGTTTGCTTTCAGTCATTGTCAAATTTGGAGCAAAATCTTATAAGGATCACACATCCCTGAACATCCTCATGACCCAACATCTCAGGACTTACTAACATTGTCTGATTATTGTTTTATTTTCAAGCTGTTTTGGAAAACATTGAATTTTTAAAATTTGACAGTGGTGTTTGTAAATGTTGTTTCAAAGTTTCTTCACACTGCTAAGAGTAATAGTAAGAGTCTAATGCAGGAATACCAAATTTTGTTTTATTTTATTTCATATTTTGGCATAAAAATAAATTCAATAAGTCCATTCCCATGAACCCAGTATTTCCCTAATGCTTTGAAAGAAGCTTTGGCGTGGACATTCATTTGGATTCAAGGGTGAACTGATTAGAATTACAGCAATATTAATAAACAGTTCTTCAATGAAATGCCAGAAAGCAATGAAAAATAAGTCTGGCTTTGTGTTTAAAAATAAATACTTAAATCGATAGGTGAAGTGAATAGTTGTTGCAGCTCTGTGTTTAACTATTGATTGATAACTTTATACATAAAGAGAGCAGCATGTGAAAATGCCAAAAATGAGGACACAGAGCACTCTTTAGATGAATTTGACCCTTGACCTTCTCCTTGTTGGAGGAGATTCCCCTGTTGGTATCAGTCAAGTATCAATCTTTTTAGTGTGTCCTAAAATCAAGAGTAAATGCCAGATTCTGCAAAGCAAAAAGAGACATGTTTTGAGAAAAAAAAAGAACTTGAGTCCAGAGAAAATATTTTTTCCTGTTAAACCTTGAGTATTCTAGTTTTTTTTTTTTTTTTAAAAACATCTCTAAGATTCATATTTTATTTTTCTTCTGCTGACCTTGTTTGCCCCTGCAGAGAAAAGTCGACCTAAGCACTCGGCCGAGCCCAAGGCTGGTGCTGACAGTGGGAGGGAGGTGGGTGGTCTGTTAGCACATTTATTCCTCAGAGAGCCTACTGCTCTCTTCTAGCAACCCAACCAGCTCATTGTCCTCTGCTGGCCTGGGCCATGCTAACAAAGACTACTGTTAGTTTGGCTTGTAGGGGTCTTGATCTGCTGTGCTTTGGGACATGCATTTTTCCCCTCTGCTTATTGTTTTATTTATATATTTATTACATTTTAAGCCAAATCCTGCATTGCTTTATCTAACTAGTTTGAAATCAAGCTGTTTGATTTGTTTTCAATGTAACTATTGCAAATACTTCATTAAATACTGTGTAGTTACATGATTAAAAACTACTTTTGATGTAGTATATTCCCTAAAACACGTTTCACACATGGTGTATATAAAAGATGGGTGTTGCCACTGTGACATCTTCTTGTGGAGCCTTGAGGTGGACTGTGTAAAGAATCAGATCTCAATTATGATTCTGGCTTCCAGCCATTATGGAAACAAAATAATTAGGACAAAATTATTACTCAGTTGTATTTTTTTTTGCTGCAAACATCAGATCTTTTTTGTCTTGTTATTAAATCTAATGCACCCCTGTCTTTTACAGCCGTGCACTTGCCTTAAAGCCCAAATCCGCTCGCTCTTTAGTGTAGCCCCATCGACAACAGCTAAAAAAGAACATTCTCTTAATTAGGTCAACATAGAGGACACAAAACTCTAAATTTTTGCATTTGAACCTGTGGAAGAATTATTAAGCCACTACCGTTGGGCGTCATTTACTAATATGTGTGTAAACATTCTTATCCTCCACAAAAAAAAAGTGCATATGCAAAATTACTGTCAGGTTTATGAAACATTAGCTCACCGGCCTATTTGGTTCTCACCACTATGCGTATGTTAGTAAATTATCATTCTGAACCAAAATGGAGATTCCAAATATCATGATACTTTGGACCTCTCACCTCTTCTTTAAGGTCAAATGTTCATAAATTACCTTATGTTATTAAAACTATGCTTAAAATTCTACTACCTTTGTTTGTATTGGCAATATTTCTGTTGTCATGCAATAGATGAGCCATGTCAGACATTTCCCTGTGAGATTAACAGTTATTCTTTTTCTTATTTAGGAGATGATATTGGTATATGGGGATTCTAATTAACACATTATTCTAAATATCACATTATAGTTTACATCCAAATATAGTTCCATATTTGACCTGTCATCTTACTTTTATATTTCACGTTCCTTTCTTTCAAGTTGACCCCAAATGTGTTATAGCTTTAAAGAAAGTATCGTCATGAGAAAGAAAATGAAACCACAAAAAAAAAACTACACTCAAAATTAACCATCCATCCATCCATCCATCCATCCTCTTCCGCTTATCCGGGGCTGGGTTGCGGGGGCAGGAGCCTAAGCAGAGAAGCCCAGGCCTCCTCTCCCCAGCCACCTCCTCCAGCTCATCCGGAGGGACCCCAAGGTGTTCCCAGGCCAGTCGAGAGATATAATCTCCCCAGCGTGTCCTGGGTCTACCACGGGGCCTCCTCCCGGTGGGACATGCCCGGAACACCTCACCCAAGAGGCGGCCAGGAGGCATCCTAATCAGATGCCCGAGCCACCTCAACTGGCTCCTCTCGATGTGGAGGAGCAGCGGCTCTACTCTGAGCCCCTCCCGGATGGCCGCACTCCTCACCCTATCTCTAAGGGAGAGGCCAGCCACCCTTCGAAGGAAACTAATTTCTGCCGCTTGTATTCGTGATCTTATCCTTTCGGTCACTACCCAAAGCTCGTGACCATAGGTGAGGGTAGGAACGTAGATCGACCGGTAAATCGAAAGCTTCGCTTTTACACTAAGCTCCCTCTTCACCACGACAGACCGGTGCAGCGTCCGCATCACTGCAGAAGCAGCTCCGATCTGTCTGTCAATCTCCCGCTCCCTTCTCCCATCACTCGTGAACAAGACCCCGAGATACTTGAATTCCTCCACTTGAGGCAAGAACTCTTCCCTGAGCCGGAGAGGGCACTCCACCCTTTTCCAGCTGAGGACCATGGCCTCAGACTTAGAGGTGCTGATTCTCATGCCAGCCGCTTCACACTCGGCTGCGAACCATTCCACTGCGAGCTGGAGGCCACCCCCTGATGAAGCCAACAAGGACCGCATCATCTGCAAAAAGCAGACATGAGACTCTGAGGCCATCAAGGAAGAAGTCTTCCGCCACCTGGCTATGCCTAGAGATTCTGTCCATAAAAATTATGAACAGAATCGGTGACAAAGGGCAGCCTTGGCGGAGTCCAACACCCACAGGAAACGAATCCGACTTATTACCGGCTATACGGACCAAGCTCTCGCTGCGGTTGTACAGAGACTGAATGGCCCGCAACAACGGGCCAGACACCCCATACTCCCGCAGGACCTCCCACAGGATACCCCGAGGGACACGGTCGAATGCCTTCTCCAAGTCCACAAAGCACATGTAGACTGGTTGGGCAAACTCCCATGCACACTCGAATATCCTTGAGAGGATAAAGAGCTGGTCCAGCATTCCATGACCAGGACTAAAACCGCATTGTTCCTCCTGGATCCGAGGTTCGACTAACGGGCGGACCCTCCTTTCCAGCACCCTGGCATAGACCTTACCGGGGAGGCTGAGGAGTGTGATCCCCCGAAAGTTGGAGCACACCCTCCGGTCTCCCTTCTTAAAGATGGGGACCACCACCCCGGTCTGCCAATCCAAAGGCACTGCCCCAGATCTCCACGCGATGTTGCAGAGGCGTGTCAACCAAGACAGCCCTACAACATCCAGAGCCTTCAGGAACTCAGGGCGAATCTCGTCCACCCCAGGGGCCCTGCCACCAAGGAGTTGTTTAACTGCCTCAGTGACCTCGCCCCCAGTGATGGGCAAGTCATCCCCCCGTCCCCAGACTCTGCTTCCATTACAGAAGGCGTGTCAGTGGGATTCAGGAGGTCCTCAAAGTATTCCTTCCACCGCCCGACTATAGCCTCAGTTGAAGTCAGCAGCACCCCACCCGCACTATAAACTGTGTGAGTGGAGCACTGCTTTCCCCTCCTGAGTCACCTGACGGTTTGCCAGAATCGCTTCGATGCCGTCCGAAAGTCTTTTTCCATAGCCTCACCAAACTCCTCCCACACCCGAGTTTTTGCTTCGGCCACTGCCCGAGCCGCATTCCACTTGGCCTGCCAATACCTGTCAGCTGTCTCCGGAGTCCCACAGGCTAACCAAGCCCGATAGGACTCCTTCTTCAGCTTGATGGCTCCCTTCACCTCTGGTGACCACCATCTGGTTCGGGGGTTACCACCACGACAGGCACCAACCACCTTGCAGCCGCAGCTCTCCAGCAGCAGCCTCAACAATGGAGGTGCGGAACATGGTCCATTCGGACTCAATGTCCTCAGTCTCCCTCGGAATGCTGTCGAAGTTCTGCCGGAGGTGGGAGTTGAAGATCTCCCGGACTGGGGCTTCTGCCAGGCATTCCCAGCGCACCCTCACAATACATTTAGGTGCACCAGGTCTGTCCAGCATCTTCCCCCGCCACCTGATCCAACTCACCACCAGGTGGTGATCAGTTGACAGCTCAGCTCCTCTCTTCACCCGAGTGTCCAGAACATACGGCCTCAGATCTGATGATACGATTACAAAATCGATCATAGACCTGCGACCTAGGGTGTCCTGGTGCCATGTGCACTTATGGACATCCTTATGTTCGAACATGGTGTTCATTATGGACAAACTGTGGTTTGCACAGAAGTCCAATAACAAAACACCAATCGGGTTCAGATCGGGCAGGCCGTTCCTCCCAATCACGCCCCTCCAGGTCTCACTGTCATTGCCCACGTGAGCGTTGAAGTCTCCCAGCAAGACTATGGAGTCACCAGATGGAGCACTCTCCAGCACCCCGCCCAGCGACTCCAAAAAGGGTGGGTACTCTGAACTGTCATTCGGCGCATAAGCGCAAACAACAGTCAGGACCCGTTCCCCAGCCCGAAGGCGCAGGGAAACAACCCTCTCGTCCACCGGTGAAAACTCCGACGT
>JAMQGT020000794.1:0-18325 GCA_024447675.2 Pterophyllum scalare | reverse complement strand
TTATGTCCTGTACTTCGTTCAGTTACGTATTGCTCTACATTCGACACTTTGATGATGTAAGGTTTGGATGCAGCTGCTCAGCCATAGAAAACATTCCACGAAGCTCTCTACGCACTGTTCTTGAGCTAATCTGAAGGCAACATGAAGTTTGGAGGTGTGTAATGATTGACCCTGCAGAAAGTTGGCAACCTTACGCACCTCAGTATCGGCTGGCCATGCTCTGTGATTTCACTGAGCTCCTGAGAGCAACCTGGATGTTTGTAGATGCAAGCTGTATGCCTGGGTGCTTCGTTTTGTACACCTTTGGCCATGGAAGTGATTTGAACACCTGAATTCAATGCTTTGGATGGGTGAGTGAACACTTTTGGCAATATAGTGTATTTTGCCCTGGGTCCTTTCAAGCAAACCTCTTGGCTATGAGGGAAATGCCTTCACTTAGCGTAGCCATACATGCCTGGGGTGCAACCTAGCCAGGAAGCCAGCAAAATTTTGGTCTTTAGCCTGTGGCAATAACACTGTGTAGACTGATCGATCAATGATTTCTTGTAAACCTACTGGTGGTTTAACAGAAATTTACTAAACCATAATAATTCAAAGAAAAGTTACTGTTAGAGACCTTCAACTTAAAAATTCATTGAAAACAAAGATAGATGAAATGTAATCAGTTGTTTGCAAGTCAGTATAAAAGTTTAGAAATTGCGGGAAACAAAAAAGAAAAGAAAAAGAAAGCTTGCTCTCCGGCTACAGCTGAGCAGTTTTAACCTCAGGAATCCACAATTTTCAGGAAGTGCGTCAGGCGAGGAATGAGACCCCGAGAATACTTTTATTTCTGTGTTCCTCAGTCCAACATATTGTGTACTGATTTTTTTTGGCCACAGTAGCACAATCTTTGCTGACCACCTGGCTCCTTGTGATTTTGTCCACTCACCAAAAATGAAAACCTAATTAATTATACTGGATGGGCTCCAGCATGGATTTTAGACACACGAGTGCAATTGGACATAACCACACTTTTTACTAAAAATACCAACCTCAAAAGGTTTATATTGCCGTCTTTGAGTGTCAAATAAAGTGTGATGCTGATAAGTTACACTGCCAGAGTAATAAAAATTTATGAAAAAGTTGCAATTAGTAATTAGCATTTTTTTAACCCACTCCTGTTATCAGTCACTGCCATTCTATTAAATAGGACATGTTTTTCTACAAGATTTTGTAGGAGGAAGCTGAGTACAAAAGCATACACACAGCAACACAACCGACAGCTGTTCCTCAATGAATACATGTGAGAATTAACACTCTTAACAGCAGCTATACACAGGTGCACAGTTGCCAGAAGAGTTTGTGTGCATTTGACTTCAAATCTGCATGTGCTTATATACACTCCCACATGTCTATTTTTAATCACATGGTGTTAAACTGTAGAGAGTGGACATAAACACACACTAACATATACACACACACTCACATAGTCTCCCCTCGATTCACTGAGCTGAGTACATTTCCATGCATAATGAGCCTTGGTCACATCTGAATAATTGATAGGAGAAAATGGATTTGGGAATCCATTGTAATTTCTCCTCTGAGCAAAATAACCACCTTCCCAAAACAAGACACTGATGAAAAATTTATACCACAGAGAGAGCGTCAGGGGGTGGAGAGAGTGTGTATGTGTGTGTGTGTGTGTTGGCGAGAGTCAACATAGTTAAGTGTTAATTAAATCAATATTCACATTTACCTGAAGCAACCCATGTTGCCCTTCATGCTTCCTGCCTACTGCTTCCCTCTCTTTCAAGTCCATAGATCTTTCTCTACCCAGTGGTTTTTCTTATCCCCCCTTTCTCCTTTCTCCACCATGTGAGATTTTCATTTGCTCTCTGTAGTGCATTTAATGAATATTGCAGTTATAGACCCATAGCGCCCATCCAGGTACCTGCAGGGTGCAGCTAACATTGTAGCATTGGGGTTTTTGGGAGCCTAATGTGGATATTAGTATTTTATATCCTGGCTTCAGTCTTAATAATTCCTTTCAGTAATCAAAATCCAGATATACCCATGTAAACTGTTTGATATCTATATTACAGAAGGCTTAAACAGGAAACATGTGCCGGGAATTGAAAAAAAAAAAGCATAACAAAATAAGCTAAAAAAAAAAAAAACATTTACGTCATGCAAGACTTAGGAGAACTTTTTTGCTGGGTGACTCCTGTAATGCACCCCATTTCTTAGATTTTCACAGTTAAATAAAGAATTGAATTTAAGGCCTTGCTTATTGTCTCAAAGCTCTGGGTCCAAAATCTGCTAGTGACTTCTTTGTTCAGTGCAAGCCTGCCAGGTATTTCAGATCTGTAGAGACTGCTCAGTCAATGTTTCTCAGAGTTCAAATCAGACACGGGGAAATGCCTTTTAGCAATCTTCTGGTTGCTGCTCTAATCAGCTCCACAAGGAACTCAGGTATGCATCGACTGTAGCAGCTTTTAAAACTAAACACCGTTCTCACTCCACGACTCTTAACAAGCGAGCTTTTATGCTGCTTTTAGTTACTTTGTGAATTCTGTCTTTTGCCAGTAAATCTCCTGAACAAACTCCGTTTTAATAAGATTCTTATAATAGACATAGACTCGTGTGGATGAGAGTTCAAATTTATCTACAAAAATGTACATGGTTCCACATATTTATCCTTTAGATATTTTTTTAGGCAGCGTTGTGGTTAGCACTGTTGCCTCACAGCTAGATGTTCTGGGTTTAAATCCGCCTTGGCCCGGGCATTTCTGTGTGGAGTTTGCATTTTTTTTTTCCCGTTTGTGTGGGTTTTCTCCAGGTACTCCAGTTTCCTCCCACAGTCCAAAGACATGCAGTTACTGGGGTTAGGTTAACTGGTGATTCTAAATTGCCCATAGGTGTGAATGTGAGTGTGAATGGTTGTCTGTCTCTCTGGAAAAGCATAAGAGGATGGACGGATATTGTTTTTAGAGGGAAAACGCTGAAAGATTTTATCTCAGATCTAAATTTAGGTTGTAAGCTTTGCAATATGCTACTAAAAGATTAAATTGCAAACCTTACAGTTCACCTTTTAGAATAAAAATGTCTCATATCCCTCCTGCAGCATCAACGTTTGCTTTGACAGCTTATATAGATTTAATGAATACCATGGCTGATAGTACACATCAACAATAAATTGCATTCAAAATTCTTCACATCCCTCAGCCTGCAAAATATTCTAGTGATGTTACAGTAATAAAGTTTATGAAAAGCATTCCAACTAAACCCTTGGTAAAGAGGTTAAGGTTACATACAGCTCCATAGAAAGAGCTTTAAGAACATGCCATCATATTGGGATGTCTATACAAACATAAAAATAAACCCAAGTTTCCTACAAAAAGGCTGATAGAAAAAAATGAACCCATAAATCTCTGTTTTGTGGAGCATATTTATATCTTTATGCTCTACAATAAACATTTCCAGTACTTTGAAAATCTAGCACAGCTCTTATGGATAAAAACATCCAGCCCATTATTTTATGGTTTCCATGCATTTTTTAAAAAAAATCAAATTGGATCCAAATTTAAGATGATCATTGATTGTTCAATAATAACATAGTATATAGTATCAGCTTTTATGCTTTTATGTTTGTTTATTTGTATGCAAATCAGACATGTCCATTTCATCTCGGAGAACGTGCGAGGTATTTTGTCGAGTTTGTTGACTGACAAGCTGAACTCTTGTCTGTCAAGTGCTTGCTGGCCTGAAGCCACAAACTCTCCATCATGTCAGTCAGGCAGGCTGTGGTCTTCCGGTTGCTGGCTGAAATTATTCATTTTTGTGTTACACTCCTATACATACATCTTCAAAACACACACTGTGGAATTTAAATGAATGCCTGCCAAGTACCAAAACTAGGTAAATATTTCCCTCGGTGAGTCACAGTCAGAGGGCAGACTAAATGTTCCACAATTTGCCAAATGTTTCATCTAACAAAACCATTTGACTGTTGGGCTCATTTCCATAAACAACCTGACACACTGAACACAATAAATGTAATTATGAAGCTGTAAAATGTTGATAAAGAAAAACACGTTTATAATGCTTGGCAGAAATACATGACTTATGTAAATTTCTGTGACAAGCTACCTGTTATTGTCTTTGCTTCTTATCAAGGTGTCTCAAATTTTACTCTGAGTTGAAACTAAATGTCTTCTGTCCCATAGATGGTGCAGAGTGGCCTCAGTGTGCGCTGACTGGGATGTCTGATTAAAGATGTTTCACAATAAAGCCAAAATCTCTGAAGATGAAATTTAGGATTTATTTACCTTAAAAAAAAAACTGCTATGTGCTTTTTTTTTTGTTTGTTTTTTTTGCTAAAACTTTATGAGCACACAACTTCTGGCTTTGAATTATCTCAGTTTGCAGGTTCAATTTGCATAAAAGTAAATTAAACTGCATGAGGGAAAAGTCTTCCAAAAAATAAAGTTCCTATTTAATTTGCCTGTGGAAAAAGGTTAACACTACTGTTTGTGTACAGATTAAACTAACTACTGTTTATTTAAGTGAAAGAAAGGACATCCAGAGTGGAATGCATTAAAAATGTTTAAAGTAGAGCCTGACCAATATTAGCTATTTGCCGATGTATCAGTATCAGCATTTATATCTGCTAATAAATTAAAATTTAAGAAGTACAGAAGAGATGGGAGAAACACCCTTCAACCATGTAATGAATGCTGCATAATTTGTCCACCAGAGGGTAGGGTAGCCCTAACGCCACAGCTGAGCAGAGTCAGGCAGAGCGCGCAGGAGTAATCCACGATTTGTGACAATAAAAAAAGATTATTTTGAAACTGCACTTTAATAACTCAAAAATAACTACACATGATAAATGTGATACTTGGGATTTTTAAAATAACCAAGTACTGATATCAGACTTAAAAAGCCTACATTTGTCAGGCTTTAGATCAAAGTCATTGCTAATATTATATGGTTTAAACTAGGGATGGCACGATACCACTTTTTAGGACCGATACCTATATTTTACATTTCGAGATCGGCCGATACCAATACAAAGCCAATATTTAAAAAAACAAACAAAAAAAACTGTAATGCAGCTAATGTGGGTCGGATCAGATTGCATTGTTTTATGTCTTTCCGATATCCGATCCCGTAATTTAGGCCAGGGTCGGATCGATACAGAATATCGGATCGGCACATCCCTAGTTTAAACTGGCCCATATCAAGTCTGCGCAGTGACTCCAGAATCTTTTAATATTTGCACCAAAAACTGTGCTCATGGCAAAACTAACAGCATTAATCCACTCATCCATTCATCCACCTCGTCTTCTTTTTTTAATCATTTTTCCCTGTGTTTGGTCCAGTAAAATAACGATTCAATGCAATGACAAAGCAGATGTAAAAAAATGCCACACCAACAGGATGTGACAAACAAGAGTGGATCCAACCCTGTCTGTGAGCTTTATTTATAACTGCAACAACATAGCATCGATTGACATTCCTTTATCATCACCGGTGACATCCCACATGCTATTCAGCTCTTGCCAATAACTGTTAACCTCTGGCACCCATCACACGGAAAACACAGATTTCCTTTTAGAAACTGCAGATTTAAAGGAGGCGACCCTTTCAATCACATCCTCATTCCTGCTCAACCAGTCAAGTGCTCTGAATTATGCAGAAGAAGGTGACAGAGAGAGATAAAATAAGGTGGAGAGAAAGCTGGACGTTAAGAGGCTGTGTGGCTCGATATGCCGAAGACCATGTGTAAAATAAACATCAGACAGGCAGAAAAGGTGAGAGCCATGCACAGTCATACTTCAGGGATATTCTTCTCAGCCAAGTCATGCATAATTCCTCTTGGTTTCTAGAATATCAGCCTGTCCACGTGTGAGTGTCCAGAACTACTGATATTCATGCATATACAGTACCAACTATAAATCTCAACCCTTTTCTACCATTTCTTGAATCTGTCTACATGAGGTCTGCTGGTGGATGTAAATCATAATCTCCATTTCATTCCTCTTGCCTCTCAGAGTACAGCTGCATGGGGTCAGCCTGTCTTTCCTCTATCTATTCAAATGAAATCTTGTGAGGTCCACGTGTAAATACTGTTATATCACTTTTGAAAATGACATTTTGAAACTCAATGAGACTTTCACTTGGTTAAATAAAAGACTTAATAATGAAAATGTAAAGAGATAAAAGTCTGCTTGAACCAAGCAGCAGAGAGATTTGTAAAATCTTGGAAAGACAGCTTTAGTTAATATTCACCTCACACTTCAGAATGGGAAAAATGTGATCTCAGTGACTTTGAAAGTGGCATGATTGTTGGTGTCAGACGGGCTGATTGAGTATGTCTGAAGCTGCTGATCTCCTGGCTTGTCACCACAACAGTCTCTAGAGAGGAAAACAAATCTTTCTGTTAGCTTTAGACCTGCAGAAGGAAACGCTGCATTGATGAGTGAGGTCAGAGGCTCCAGGCTAGTTGGAACTGACAAAAAGAACTCCGTGGCGCTAAATATGAGCACCTGGTGGAGTACGGTACAACTGTAGAGCCGGGCTCCAGTACTTTCAACCTGGAAAAGAAAGCTGAGGCTGCAGTGGGAACGAGCTCATGTTAAACTGTAACCTGGTGAATCCATGCACCCAACCTGCCTTATGTGAACAGCCCAGGCATCTGCTGCTGGTAGTATACTTGTATGTGAAATGAGCTCTCAGTACCAGTCAGACACGCTTCGAATATCACACAGAAGATCCAGGAATGGTTGTTGGCCAGTTGCATCCCTGTTGGCCTCAAATGAGTTCTAAAAGCAGGAAAATGTCAAACATTGACATGATTCAGCAGACTTGGGCTTCTCAGTCACCTGATCGTAATTCAAAATAGGGTGGTAGTGGTATAGTGGAATATAATTTTTATTTTATTATTTATTATTTTGTTTATCTACTAATCCATGACTGACAGTGTTCCATTGTGTGCTTTTCTATCCCCAGCACCACTGGCTGAAATGCTTTGACATGACAGAGCTGCCACTGTGCTTCACAGATGGGGTGTAGACATTTACTGTTATTCCTCTCTTCAGACCTCCTTTGTACATATTAAAAATGATTTGAAGCAAAAATGTATCACTCTATATGACCTGTTGCCACTGATTTTAAGTCTAGTTCTCCCCATTTCCCTTCCTTAAAAATTTGCTTCTTGACAGCCACCCTTCCACTGGGACCACTTCTGACGAGGCTTTGGCAAACAGTAGATAGATCACCTGAAGGACCAGATGCATTCTGTTTCTGGTCTTTCCTGCACATTTTCCCATTTCTTAAAGACATAATGTTCAGATAATGTTCATCTGCTGTAGATAGTTTTTTCATAGGCCTGCTCCTCATTTTGTCTTCCACTTGGCCAGTATCTTCAAACTTTTTAGGACATGTGGCCCATTATTTCAGTTTAAGTAATGAAATGGGAAAAAATTATGTGTTTCTGCTTGTAACACAAAGTGCCTAATAATATCATTTAAAATTGGCTCTATTAAATAGTACCTATTTATGCTTGAATGATTCATAGGTTAACTGGCTTAAACAAAACTTTGAAAGACCTTTAGAACTATTCTTCCAGAACACTAACTGGCTCCTTGGACATCAAATATAAAGAAATGAGAGGTGGCTCAAGACTTTTACACAATATTGTAATAAAAAATGTATGGGTGTGGTCCAGGAATATTTTTAAGTAGGGATTTCAATGTTTTGTGTACTTAATATAAAAGTTGTGTTTAAAAAAAAAGGCAGGCGCTATAGCTTTATTTGGTCAAATAGTAATATTAGAGCTTAACATCTACCATCTCTCCTGTTGGATAAGTGATTTAGAAACTAGATGAATATTGCTAGCAGACATTGGATAACGTGGGCATTTATTTTTATCTTAGACTCCCACAAGAATGGGAAGTATTCAGTCGCATTAAATTTCTTCTGACAGGAAAGTCCTCAGCCTTCAGTAACTAGTTGCTGATTTAATTATTCTATCATGTAGTTTTCAGCACGAGTTTTTTTTTTTTTTTTTTGTATTAGAGAGGCTCTAATGCTTCAAAATAAAGAGCAGGGAACTACAGTTAAGTAATCATTTTTTTTCTATAGGTTTGTCATTTTATTCTTTGGTAACAAAAATATTGATTTTACGGCTTTTACAGAAAAACAAATTTCTTGTTGGGATTTTTCAACCACACCTGTAGGGAGGAGAACGATAACAAGGTTTTAAAGCAGTATGTGTGTGAGTCATACTAAAATGACAATTAGGAGTTGCTTTTCAATGAATCTCTTTCTGGTGTTTGTGTTGAGTGTCTCTGCAGGTTATCCTGGCTCTCGTGGATTCATATTTCTACATGTTCAGTACCGATGGAAGGCCCTAAAGATGAATGTGTGCTACCCTTGGGCAATTCAGCTGCCAAAACATGATCATCATGCAAAAGGAATGGGTCGCTCTCAGGAGCTCAGTGGATTCCAGCCTGGCACCGTGGTAGGATCCCACCTCTCCAACAAGTCCAGCCCTGAACTTTCCTCACTACTAAATATTCCAGTCAACTGTTAGCGGTATTGTAAATGAACTGGAACAACTCAGACACAAAGTGGTAAATCATGAAATCACAGAGCGGGGGTCAGAGGATGCTGAGGCATATAGTATGCAAAAGTCGCCAACTTTCTACAGAGTCAATCACTACAGACCTCCAAACTTTATGCGGCCTTCAGATTAGCTCAAGAACAGAGCGTAGAGAGCTTCATGGAATTGGTTTCCATGGCTGAGCAGCTGCATCCAAGCCCACCCACTGGACTCTAAAGCTGTGGAGATGTGCTCTCTGGAGTTGCAAATCATACATCTCTGGCAATCCAGTGGATGAGTTAGGGTTTGGCAGTCGGCAGGAGAACAATACTGTCTCCCAAATCCAAACTGGGAGCTGCTCTCTCTTTCCGAGTTGGGCTCACCCCCTCAGTTCCAGTGAAAGGAACTAAGCATACCAAGACATTTTGGACAATTTCATGCTACCAACTTTGTGGGAACAGTTTGGGGATGGCCTCTTCCCGTTTCAACACGACTGCGCACCAGTGCACAAAGCAGCTCCATAAAGACATGGATGAGTGAATTTGGTGTGGAAGAACTGGCCTGCACAGAGTCCTGCCCTCAGCCTGATAGAACACCTTTGGGATGAATTGGAGACTGTGAGCCAGGCCTTCTCTCCAACATCAGTGTCTGACCTCACAGATGTGTTCCTGGAAGAATGGTGAAAAATTCCCATAAACACTCCTTAATCTTGTGTAAAGCCTTCCCAGAAGAGTTGAAGCTGTTATAGCTGCAAAGGTGGGCTGACATCATATCAAACCCTATGGATTAAGAATGGGATGTCTGTTCTGTTTGTCTTGCACAATACCATGCCAGGCACTTACTGACACAGCTACAATAATGACTAGAATTTTATATTTTTACCCGAGATATTTATAAATATTTTTATCTTGTGTGCCGTAACATGTGAATTACATTTATTCTTATTTATATATATTTACCACTTACTATTGGCTGCAGGTACAAAATACATTTCACAGTGCATTGTACTGTGTGTAACTGCATGTGACAAATAAACCTTATCTTATCTACTTAAGTTCGTATGCGTGTGATGGCAGAGGAGTGACTACTTTTGGCAGTATAGCGTAGCTTAATGATTCCCATCCTCAGCTGCGTCTTTCCAATGCAGTGACAGTGCAAGTACCACTTCAGTGTTGATTACAAAGGAATAATAAACTCACATGAATCATGAAGTTACCCACTTTGGAAAGTTCATTAATGTGATCAAGTCCTGGTTAGTAACACAGTTTTCTCATGCAGAGTTTGAGTGCCTCAGTGTGCAAAAACTAATGGTTTGGGGGAAATGGTTTAGGAGAGTTGGGAAAATGTAACTTTCAAAGCCTTGATTTTATTCACATGTCTGAATGTGAGGCAGGTCCGTTACAATGAGTTTCAATGATTTCACATTAAATCCCATTTGGAGCATGTATGCAAATAATTATCCAGTCCCGTCAATGGGAAACAGACAGTACTCTCCAGTGTTTTTGGGAACCATCAATCCACTGGGGTGTTTTTAACTGGAGGATAGTTTCCTGAAGCAAAGTTCACCTCTTTCTAATGAGCAACTGAATTATTACAACAAATCATTTTCAAGTCTCTTAATGAAATGCCAGTGAAATGTTAGGTATTTCCTAAATTGTTTACTTCTCCACAAGCAATGACATGTATGTATGCAGTATGTGTTCAGCCACATAAATGCATGCTTTAGCCATTTGGATTACTGTTTAAAGTACTGCATCAGGAAAATAAAGACACATCTTTGTGTATTGATACAGATTCAAATACTTCAATAGAGAATGTTATTTAATTAAGGATGCTCTTGGGGGGAATTAATATAATATTAAATGTAGGCAAAGAAACATAGTAGACTAAAATTGTTGTCATGTGTCTCCTCTGTGTTGTCTCCTCTCAATAACCTTTAGAAAGGAAGTCAGAGAAACAGAGAGATAGGAAGCAAGAAAGGAAAGAGCATGAGAGAGATGTGATTAACTGCTTTGAACTTTAACTGATGACAAGTTGGTCATGTCTGCTAAGCATATGTATAACCTATTCTTTTCTCTAATTAAGCTGTGCTGTTCTCCCTCTCTCTCAGCTCTTGGTCAGGGTGTTTCTCTGCCATCGTCCTAATCAAGGTTAGTTTTAACAAAATACAGCTAGCAATTACATAGCTCCAAATGCCTTCCTTCCATCCATCCAGCCATCCATCCATTTCTGCTTATCGTTTTCAGGGTCACGGGCCACTAACTGCATGTCTTTGGGCTGTGGGAGGAAACCGGAGAACCTGGAGAAAACCCGCACAAACACGGGGAGAGCATGCAAACTCCACACTGAAAGGCCCGGGCCAAGGTGGATTCGAACCCATTGCTCCAAATTTAACTAGAAAGAGTTTAGCTGGAACAGGGTGGGCTATTCAGTCCAGTGGCTTCCGATGGACTGTAGGTGTCGGGGACTTCAAAAGATGACAG
Source organism: Pterophyllum scalare (assembly GCA_024447675.2). Classification (NCBI taxonomy): domain Eukaryota; kingdom Metazoa; phylum Chordata; class Actinopteri; order Cichliformes; family Cichlidae; genus Pterophyllum; species Pterophyllum scalare. Next base: position 7,255 of record JAMQGT020000794.1, on the reverse strand, counting down.
ATGTGTGATCCATGCAGCGCCACGCAAGACTACATTATGAAAAAGAACGTGCTTACAACTGCTGGACAGCTTCCTGACATGTTTCTGGTCCACTCTGGTTTAGATGATTTTTAATAATTTGATTATTACAATAACAAATGGGCCATATAATAATACATAGGTTTGTGTAAAAATCTACAGTATTTATAGCACTCTTATTATCATGGTCCTAAACGGAGACATTACCACAAACTCACTAACACACAGCACAGACATCTTGTTTGTGCATGCGTGCATCCGTACGTGCGTGCATGCGTGCGTGTGTCAAACTTCAATCAAGGAATTAAGGTGCCATTTTCTTTTTTTAAATAATCTTTCTTTTCTTGATCTTTTTTTTTTTGGAATTATGGTAACAGTAGCCTATTTACCTGACAGTTACAAAAACAAAACAAATGATGTAGTTGGGTTTTTTTTTGTTTGTTTTTTTGATTGAACAGCTAGTGACTTATTAACACCTGAAACATGACATGGGCCTTGAGCCCACAAGTCTTTCATATGGTCACAAGCCCAAAAAAAAAAGCACTGCATATCTCATACTTTTCTATGTGCATGTTTGAGTGAGTGTGAGTAAAAATAGAAATACTATACTGAAAAAAAAAGAATAGTGATTCCTTGAATTAATAACACAAATGTGTTTAGTTCTGCTATTTACTGAAACAGAAAAGCAAACTAGAAGTAATTAGCATGATTTTGAATGATCACAAATTCATAAAAGAAGCACAGGGAATTGGTTTATGCATTCAGGTCTCACTCAGATGTTGCTATCTGTTCTCTCACCCAACACACAAATACACAAAATGCAGTATATCCAATTACTCTAAGTGCCTGCTGTGGTCTGACTTCACTAACATTGGACTTTGCTGCTGCAGCTGTATTGGTCCCACTGAGCTAGATAAAATCCATCAGTTCACCCACTGTAACTGAAATGGATTGTGTCTATTTTCACTAGCTCTCTTGACACATTGTGCAGTGTAATCTGACAGAGGCTTCCATTTCTTAAAAAAAAAACTCAACCTTAAAAACAAACATACCAAAATTAATGGGGTGTTGTGAGATGTGGTAATAGCGGAGAGTTTTCTGCAAGATTCTAATTGTGTCTCACAATGTTTTGTCACATTTCCCCTCTACAGGGGGAACAGTGGAAAAGTAAAGCACCTTGTGCTAACAGAGACTCGTAGTTTTTACAGGAAAGAACTTGGCAGAAAAGAACAGGGTGAAATTGTACCTTGTTGAGAGATCTTAATGTTTCCTTTTAATGAAATTCCTCTGCCTCACATTTCTGCTTTTTGTTCCCAAGGGCATACCTTGCATTGTATATGCATTTTTAGACCAAACGTATATAACCAAACATAATATATGAATTATTGTAGCTTCAGAATGCAGATAAAGCATCGGAAATAGGAGTTTGAACAGTATTATACTATTTTGAAATGGGTCATCATATTCTTTTGGTTTTTGGTTATATAAAGTTAGAATGGATGCAACTCTGTTCAGCTAACGTCTGGCTATGACAACTGGAATGGAGTGCAATGTTTCTATTAAAAAACAGCATAAATTAGAAGGCTAAGAGTCTAAAGTGATGTTAAGTTTTACCTGCATGTTTATTAGCACTGAAAACAAAGTAAAACATACACATTTGATCACAATTGGATGTATTGGACAAATCATTGTGAATGATGACTTTAGATATAAAGGAACAAATCACCAAGCACATCATCATCTGGGAACTTTCAGCACTATACAAAATTTAGTGCCCATTGCTGCCGTTGATATGATTTACTGAATAGGAGAAACTTTTCAGTCAATCCCTGAAGTCAAGATATTCATGTTCTTAAGTTTAAGTTCCTCAAAATGTTTTACAAAAAAACGTGCTATGACATTTCAGCCCCAGCATGACTGACCAATACGCCAACACCATCAGTCCTAGAGCCAACAACAATGAGAGCTCATACTACCAAACTGATCAAACTGAACTTTTATTGGCTAAATTTCTGTCCGGGAGATGTTTGGTAATTTGGGTACAATGGGTCCAAGGATTTCATCCCAATACCTAATGGCAGTCAGGGTGCCGTTGCCTAGCTCCATGGATATACAGTGTATCACAAAAGTGAGTACACCCCTCACATGTCTGCGTATATTTAAGAATATCTTGTCATGGGACAACACTGACAAAATGACACTTTGACACAATGAAAAGTAGTCTGTGTGCATCTTATATAACAGTCTTCATGTAGCGCAACAATTCGTCTTTTAAGATCCTCAGAGAGTTCTTTGCCACGAGGTGCCATGTTGGAACTTTCAGTGACCAGTATGAGAGAGTGTGAGAGCTGTATTACAAAAATGAACACACCTGCTCCCTATGCACACCTGAGACCTAGTAACACTAATGAGTCATATGACATTCTGGAGGGGAAATGGTAGGCAGTGCTCAATTTGGACATTTACGGGTGTAGTCTCTTAGGAGTGTACTCACTTTTGTTGCCGCTGGTTTAGACATTAATGGCTGTATATTGAGTTATTTTGAGGGAAGAATAAATTTACACTGTTATATAAGCTGCACACAGACTACTTTTCATTGTGTCAAAGTGTCATTTTGTCAGTGTTGTCCCATGAAAAGATATACTTAAATATCTGCAGAAATGTGAGGGGTGTACTCACCTTTGTGATACACTGTACCTCTCCAGACCATCACTGACCTGCCATCAAACTGCTCATACTGAACGATGTTACAGGCAGCATAACGTTCTCCATGGCTTCTCCAAACCCTTTAACATCTGTCACATTCATTCAGGGTGAACCCGCTTTCAAATGTGAAAAGCACAGGGCACCAATGGTGAACCTGCCACTTCTGGTATTCTATGGCAAATGCCAATCAGGCTCCACGACTGCAGGCCACCCTCATGAAGTCTGTTTCTGATTGTTTGGTCAGAGACATTCACACCAGTGATCTGCTGGAGGTAGCTCTAGCAGTGTTCATCCTGTTCCTCCTTGTACAAAGGAGCAGATACCGGTCCTGCTAAGATCCTTCTACGGCCCTGTCCAGCTCTTTCAGAGTAACTTCCTGTCTCCTGGAATCTCATCCAGGATCTCAAGACTGTGAGGGAAGACAGAGCAAACCTTCTTTCAATGCCATGTATTGAGGAGGAGTTGGATTACCTGTGCAACATCTGTAGGGTCCAGGTATCGCTTCTTGCTACCAGTAGTGACACTGACCCTAGCCAAATGCAAAACTCATGAAAAAACAACCACAAAAGATGAGGAGGGGGAAAATGTGAGTGTCCTCCACCTGTAAAACCATTCATGTTTTGGGAGTTGTCTCATTGTTGCCCCTTTAGTGCACCTGTTGTTAATTTCATTAACACCAAAGCAGCTGAAACTGATTAACAATCTCTTCTACTACTTACCTGACCAGATCAATATCCCAGAGGTTTAGTTGAATTGATGATATACCCTGTTTAAAAAGTGTTCCTTTAATTTTTTTTTTTTTTTTGAGCAGTGTAGAAAGCTGTAGCTTGAAATGAGGACTTGTTAGGTAACTGAATGATGGACACACAGCTGTGCTAACGTCAGGAATTTTCTATATCAATCAAGCTGGTTCTGAATTTTCACAGAAAAAAAGTCTTGCTTGTAATCCCACTAGAGGAGTAAAACCATAAAGATCTTAGTGACAGTCATTTGATTTCAGAACTTTAGAACACATTGGCTGGATGCTATGTAAAAAGTTCTTTTGCAGAGTCAAGTCAAAGAGTGTAGAGGTAGACAGAGATTGAATGATAGATGAATTGAACTCTTTAGCTATCTGTCTAACTGCCTCTCTGTACATTCAATAGACCCTGACTGACAGGAGGCAGAGAAGCTACAGTGGAAGGACTGTGACAGAGGTGGATACAGAGAAGGTTGCAGTGATTGATGAATAGAACCAATGCAGATGACTCCTAGGTTTATAGAGTGATGGGGGGGGGGGGGTTGGAAGACAGTGAGAAATCAAGGTTGACAAAGAATGACTAATTGATAGGAGCTCTAAAGGCGGCTCTGATACGTTAAGAACAAATTGTCACAAGTGTGTCTGATGGCCAAAACACTGTCCTTTCTCAATCAGATCTCTCCTATTATGTGTCGTTCACTTGTCTCCATTTATCAACCATCAAACCAGTTTGTAACAGACAGAATAAACTCATTCTTGAACAACTACAGATCATTCTCAAACTAACTAAACAGCAGAGCCTGACAACACAGATGGAAAAAAATAAGAACATAATAGGATAAAGTCTCATTTTTCATGTTGTTTCAAGTTTTTATTTGAAGTCTCCCCGGTGCAATTTTCAGCAGAATGTTCAACACTGTCTTGACATGCAGAGAGGAAGCATCAGTTATAGTAGGAATAGATCCATATGCCCAGAGAAGTTCATATACTCTGCAATCCCACAGCTACACATTCAGCATCACAACACACATTGTATTGTCAAGGGTAATGTTATCTCATGCTACAGTGGGTTAGCAGTCTCTTAGTGTCAGACCATAGTTGCTATTTTCACATCTGCTGCATCAATCTATTTCTCTGCCCAATCTGATAATGAGACTTTAATGGCATATAAGCAAGCATTACTTGAAACCTAATGATAAAATATTATTCCTGGGCAAATCTAAATCTGCTAAAATTGTTGCAAGAGTTTAGTCTGCTGCTTGCAAGTGAGGCATTACATCATAGCTCAGTAAGGCAAAACCACCAAGCAAGCAAGACTCAGTAAGCTTGACGTGATTGATCTTTGGGTGGTGGATTTGTCACCTGATGGACTGTCTCAAGTATGACTAACTCAACAAAAGTCTGAAATTCAGTTCATTACCTGGATCTTACATTTCATCCAATTTAAAATATGAATATGTACTACTGAGGTACAACTAACTATGGAAACGACTGAGTCAATTCTACTGACTCCAGCAATGGATTTTATCACCATTTTCTCAACTTTAAAACTGCACATTTATGGCATAGGTTCTACCTAAAACTGAGGAGTTTAAACAAGTCCCAAAATGAACACAACCTACAACTCCTAAGCAGTTTTCAAGTATATAAAATGAAATATTATGAAGCGGTGGCAGGTTTTCAGTTTAATATCTTGGTACCAGCAACTGAGGGCACCTTCAGAGGTCTTATAGAGTCACTGCATCTCATGATTAACTTAAGCCATGGAAATCACAACACTACTGAGGGTTCCCTCTGGTCGAAGCCCAGCAGATACCACTACACTCTGTAGCCAGTTCATGATTTTTCCTTCTGGAAACTATTTATTGGAACGCATTGCTACTAACTAGAAGAACCCTCTAAGCCTTGTCAGCTGGAAATCCCCATACCAATTTGTCAAATCACACTGGTTTTTAGACTTACTTATTTCTCCCGCATAAATTCACTTACTTTAGGATTCTTTTGTTACCATGAAGGGCGCCATTCTTACAAGTTAATCACAAATGTTCTCTTAACCTGTGAATGGTCAGAATTTTTTTTGCATACCACATACAGTTAGTAATTGGTTTCTAATTCGTGTCTACAGTCATCAATGATTAATGAGCTGCCTGTGCTTTTTTTATAAATATATTTTTGGAGTATGGCCCATGATAACACAAATTTTCTTCCGCTTTTGATTATAAAACCCTTTTTTAAGTTTAAGCTGCATTAACATCAGCCACAGTAATCTGCAAACCTTTCCAGAACATTCAGACTGGGAGCAGAAGGTGAGGGATCATCACTTCACTGGCAGGCTGCGAGTTTTAAAGCATATCTTAAAATCCGTAAAGCAAGTCATTACATGGACTTGCACTCTAATACCCAACCAATTTACTTCAACTTTACACTCATCTCGAGCGAGGCCAGGCTCTTAACCGTCCCTGTCATTTCCAAAATGTGAGCAGGTGGTAGGTCATTTCATTTTATAGAAACAGTCTGCCTTTCCATGTCATGGAATTAGAAGCAGAGCAGTTTCTATTTTTAAAATAAGAAAAAAAGCAAAGCCTTTTTAAAAAAAAAAAAAAAAAACCTGACCCAGCCTCACATATCAGGTCTTTGCATCATTATCATCGATGTATCAATATGTAAGAGTATATATTTTCAGTTAGTCATTAATGATTACCTATGCTATTTATCCAGTCATTAAAAATCATCAGCATATATTTGTTCATGTGTGCAGATGCAATTTGAGAGGAAAAGAATGAAGAAGAGATGGGGGGGAAGGGGGGATCTATGCTAAATCAATCATTAGCTATATTTAGTCCAGCTGGGTTTGATGGGTCTTCGGCAGCTGCATGTATTAGCTTGTGAGACAAAAAGCAGCAGGATTTCAAAAATAATGAACACATAATTGGACATGAAATTAGTTTCAGTGTTGGAGAGATGGAGCAGGAAAAAAAAGCAGATGGCAAACAATTTGAATGTTTAAAAATAATTTCAACCTGCTAATTATCCAAAATGCACAAAAACATTTCAAGTTGCAGAACAATCAAGCCAGCACACTTGCTGATGCCTATCCTGGCTATTAACAGGTAAGAACTAAGCTCAGAATTATGTTAATTACTGTAGTTTGCCTGAGGATAATTATCATTTTTGATAGTCATCCATTCTCCAGCATCTAGAAGCTCATTTCTTTTCCAACAATAAAACATGGCGGACAGCTAAGAATGTAACACTGATGGAAAAAATGCAATATCAATGGCTGACATCTAGTCAATCACAAGGTGTGTGTGTGTGTGTTTACAAAATTATAAAATAAGTTGTGTTTAAATGCTCTGTTTAAGTTCTCCTATATGATTTTTAAAATGAGCTACTTTTTTAAGAAACTGCACATGACACGGGTCTCATGACAACCAGGAAGTAGTAGATTTCTAACCCCATGCTGGATGATATCGGAGGAGGCAATCTAACTTCACTAGTTCATACCTTAGGCCTTTGGTAACATAGTGGTTATGAAAAATTTGTATTTCCATGTTTCTGATGCTCACAAGCTATTCTTGTGTTATTTTTTAAATATTTGGTTATATTTAATTTAAGGAACCTGCTATATTCAAACTGTATGCATTTTTTGATGTTTCTTGACTAGTTTAAGTTTGCAAAGGTACAGTGGCTATGAACCTGCAGAGAGTAAGGCAAGTCCTGAAGAGTCAGTTGAATGGGAGTAACAAGATCAATTCAATTCAATTCAGTTTTATTTATATAACGCCAAATTGG
>JAMQGT020000790.1:0-16896 GCA_024447675.2 Pterophyllum scalare | reverse complement strand
CCTTGCCTGCCTCTTCAGCTCGTGATTTGCTCTAGATTATATTTTGCCGATCATATCGATATTGGTTAACAGCCAAGACACAGCAGCTTGTTTATGAGCTTGATAAGGCAAAATATAATACTAGACAAATCACAAGAGTACAGGAGTAGAGGACACAGAGCAGAGGTCAAGCCGCACACAGGCGCCATCTTACTCTGTGCAGCCCCACGGTGGGGCTACACCTACTTGGATGTATAGCTAACATGCAAGTTGATATAATGTAACTGTATTGTAATGCAGCTTTTTATCGGCAGTAACACGTTACTTTTAAAGGCAGTAGTCCCCAACACATATTATGAACTAAAAGCACTGCTGCCTCACAGAGCTGCTAGCATGGCCCTAGATTCCATGTAAACCCAGACAAACTAAATTATAGCTGTATTTTTATTTCATTTATTTATTTTTTACAGCTATATTTTTATTATTCCTGTTTCTGTAATTCTTACCATTGAATATTCTGAAATTTTAATCAGCAGCTTTGCAGTGGGTCAAATTAATGTTAAGTCAGCGATTGAGATTACAGGCTCGCAGTTAATCTGCTTGACACAACATAGTGGAAAGGGCAACCACATGAGGAATCAGACAGGTTTAAAATTATTCCAATCTAATCCAAATGGAAGTTAGTTGGAAGCAAACAGGCTGAATATACCTAAAATGCACATCAAATACAATTATTATATACAATCTGATAAACTTTGAATGTTGTTAAAAAATATTTAATATTTTACAGAGGTTGAATTTAAAGGCTCAGTTTAATTCTTAGTGACTTTAAAAAGATTGTGTATAAGAAACATATGAGGCTGTTCAAAAAACTCATTGAATAGTTTTATTTATGTTTATTTACTTTTATTGGTTTGTTTAATTAGTCTCGTGAAACATGTGACCTTACACTTAGCCCTCATTCCAGAGAGTTCCTGATCCTTTTCTTTCCAAAGTTTATTCAAGGAGTTTTTTTTTTAGTGTGCAATAGATTAAGTATATAATCGGCTTAATACATAATGTGAAGATATGCACACAGTTCCCACCATCATTCTCCCTTGCTGCATGGAGTTCCTGTTAGAGTAGCTGTATCTACATCTTGATGATGGCAGTGTATTTTACCTCAAAATATGAAAGATGATATTGTCTGTGACATAGTGCATATTCACTGAAATAATGTGCACTGAAATATTAAAAACACACAACTCTGCACTCTAATTGTGCAAATAAAAGTTGGCCCTGCCATGCAATATTTCTTTTATTTTCTTTTTTAGACATAAGACCTTAACATTTTGCTAACACTAAGTTGCTGAGTTGAATAATCAAGATTGACGTTTTTTAATGTTTCAAAGAAAAGGAAATCTAAACTAAAATCTGAAAATAGCCCACCATAAGATAAAAAATGGGAGAAGGAAAAATGTTGGGAGAGAATGCAAAAATAAGAAACACTGATAGAAAACAAGATAAGGGGAAGAGAAAAATGAGGGCAGATGGTTTAAGGGCATTATATTTCTGTGTGATTACAGAAGCCAGAAAAATATGTCTGGATTTGTCACCAGTAAGAACATCTGATGGATTAAAAAAAAAAAACTTTAATGAGAAAGAAAAATCACAAACTGTTAATCTGATTAGTGTTTCAGACTGAGTTACATTTCCGTATAATTTGGCCTATTGTTCTATTCAGATAGACTGCATTTCCAAACTTATTCACTCACCCATTCAAATCATCAAATTCATGTATTCCAATCACTTCCATGGCCAACAGGCAAGCACCTAGGCATGCAGACTGCTTCTACAAACATTTGTGAAAGAATGGGTCGCTCTCAGGAGCTCAGTGAATTTCAGTGTGGCACCGTGACAGGATGCCACCTGTGCAACAAGTCCAGCTGTGAAATTTCCTCACTACTAAATATTCCATTCAACCGTTAGTGGTATTACAACAAAGTGACTGGGAATGACAGCAACTCAGACACAAAGTGGTAGACCATGCAAAATCACAGAACAGGGTCAGCGGATGCTGAGGTGCAGAGTCAATCACTACAGACCTCTAAACTTCATGTGGCCTTCAGATTAGCCCAGGTACAGTGTGTAGAGAGCTTCATGGAGTGGGTTTCCATGGCTGAGCAGGCGCATCCAAGCCTTACATCATCAAGTGCAATGCAAAGTGTTGGCTGCAGTGGTGTAAAGCACGCCACCACTGGGCTCTAGAGGAGTGGAGACATGTTCTCTGGAGTGATGAATCACACTGCTCTCATCTGGCAATCCGATGGATGAGTCTGGGTTTGGCAGTTGCCAGGAGAACGCCACTTGTCTGACTGCACTGTGCCATGTGTAAAGTTTGGTGAAGGGGGGATTATGGTGTGGGGTTGTTTTTCAGGGGTTGGGCTCAGCCCCTCAGTTCCAGAGAAATGAACTCTTAATCATTCAGCATACAAGCCTTCACAGAATAGTTGAAGCTGTTATAGCTGCAAAGGGTAGGCCGATATCATATTAAACCCTATGGATTAAGAATGGGATGTCACCCAAGTTCATATAGTATGCTAGTGAAGGCAGACAAGCGAATACTTCTGGCAATATAGTGTATGGCAATATTAAACATTTAACAGTTTAACGTTCACTCCATGAAAATTTTGTTTTGGCTGTCATGCTTCCCATCCATCCATCCACCTTCTGCTACTTAGCTGGCACCTGTCTAAGCAGAGGACAATGAAGTATTCAGTCTCCACAGACTAGCAGCTACTCTGCCTGTCCCATGGGTCTGCTTGAAACACCATGCCTAGGTGACGTCCAGGAGGCAACCTAGTCAGGATACTGTACCACTCCCATGGCCATGGTGAAATGACTGGTTAATCTGTGTCCTTCAAAATGCTCTTTGGAACAGTTGCTTCTTAAACAAGAAACTGGCATTTAATAAATGTCAGATGAATCAGTCAGTTCAAATATAAAGATATGGATCTGGTAAGTGTTGGTGATGGCTCCAGTGATGCCCTTCTGTGGGGTGGACTGTTTAAGCTGCTTTTGTCTGCATGCTGCTGCACATCTTCTAGACATTTTGCAACCCACCATCACCCCGACACTTCCTTTTCATGCTGTGTCTGACATAATTAATGTCAGGTTTGTTGGGTAGAGATGCTCAGAGGGAAGCCTTGCTGCGGTAATTAAAAATGATGTGACAAAGGAGGGTTATAAGGAAATACTCTTAAATCTGCAGTTTCAGTGCCATATGTTAGATCAAGACGTATCAAGGTGTGATTCAAGATGTAAAATGTTGCTGTAAAACTATGACGGTATTGTGATACATTAAACATAGGTAACCATAATTTTAAAAAGGGCATGTAGATAACACATGATCTAAAAGATATTTGGGCAATAAAATATTGAAGAGGAGTAATTAGGAGGGGGATGGGGGGTGAAAATGATGTTCTAATGACAAACGTTCTAAAACCTATGAGTTGTCAAACAATTCTGCCTTATTGGTGCCTAGTTAAGATTTCTAAGATCTGACCAAATCTCTACACACTTCTTGGAGTTACACATGTATAGTGTTGCTGTCACATTGTCGATGGTGATGTCATATCCTGTAGGCGTGACATATACAGGTATATACAAATATGTTGGTACCTTAATGTTAAAAAAGAAAAGCCCACTAGTTTGTAACAGACTGAAGACACCCCGTGCCTGATGCAGCAAGGCAGCCTCAGAACATAACAGAGTCTCCTCCATGTTTCACAGTAGGTACAGTACTCTTTTCTTTGTATGCTTCATCTTTGTATCTGTGAACACAGAGCTGATGTGACTTGTCAAAAAGCTCCAGTTTTGTCTCATCTGTCCAGAAGACATTCTCACAGAAGCTTTATGACTTGTCAACATGCTTTTTGGCAAATTCGAGTCTCGCTTTTTTTTTCTTTTTTTTAGAGTTTTTTTTATGATTTGCTTTCAACATAGATGTCCTCCTCGGTCGTCTTCCCTTAAGTCCACTTTGGCTCAAACAGAGACGGATGGTGTGACCTGACACTGATGCACCTTGACCTTGGAGTTCACCTCTAATTTCTTTGGAGATCTCTGGTTACCATACGTATAATCTGTCTCTTCAATTTGTCCTAAATTTTCCTCTTGTGGCCACATCCAGGGAGGTTGGCTACAGTCCAGAGAACCTTAAACCTCTGAATAATATGTGGAACTGTAGTCACAGGAACATCAAGCTGCTTGGAGATGGTCTTATACCCTTTACCTCAAACATGCTTGTCAATAATTGCCTCTCATCCCCTGAGGACAGCTCTCTCCTTAGCTTTCTGTGGTCCATGTTCACTGATACCAAACTGCTTTCACTCTTTAATCAGCAGACTAATTGAATACAAGTTGGAAGACACCTATGAAGCTAATTACAGGACACACATTTTGCCCACAACTGTGACATACGACATAGATTGCTGTGGTATGAAAATTACAGCACTTTATATTAACCATCTGTTGTACAGAGTACTTTTTAGCCCAGAGCCGCCCCTAATTTATCATTTAATTTTTGAGCAATAGTTTGGTCTTAAGAAATAGTTCTCCAGGCTTTCAAGAAGCCATTCTCAAGGAAGGTAAACAGGAAGAAAAGCCTGAAAAACACAAAAAATGGACTGAAAATCAGTGGCAGCAGGTCTCTAGGATTGATAAATCTAAATTTGAAATCAAATCATTGTCAGTATGTATGGAGGAGATCAGGAGAGAGGTACAGCAGTGAGTGTCTTCATCTGTCTGTAAAACTCAGTGGCTGCTCTGTCATGGTTTGGGGCTGCATTTCAGCCAGTAGTGTGGGGTATTGTCAAAACTGATGGAATTATGAATGCAGAAACGTAGATTTTGATCCACCATGCAATACCATCTGGAAAGCATCTGATTGGCAACAGCTTCATTTTTCATCATGGCAACATCATTGCAACAGCGTGGGATAATCTTGACAGTCAGTGGAACAAAAAGCAGCCAGAGAATGTCCTTCAAGAAGCCTGGAGAACTATTCCTGAAGAAGTTACAAGAAAGCTGCCTAAGAGAGTTCAGGCTGTGTTGAAGAATAAAGGTGTTCATATCAAATATTGACTTTCAAGTTTGTTACAACTGTACAGTACAAACTCTGTTTTTGCCTTATACTCTATTCCCATGTATGTTTACCAACGTTTCAATAAATTGTTGCACCTATTTCCCATTTTCCTAGGAAAATATAAAGAAATGAGGGGTGGCTCGAGACTTTTGCACAGCACTGTATCTGGCATTTGTAACTAAACAAAACCACTGAAAATCACTTCAACTACACAGATACTCTCCTCTTAAACTACGGTCTCTTTTTGACAGAAACTCTCAGCAGTTCATTTAGAACATCAGGAAATTTAATTGGTTGCGCCTTTGGCTTCTAAGAATTTCTCTGTCAAAACAGTGGAGTTCAAAGAACATGGATCCAAAGCTGAGTGGACAAATAAAGCCATGTGACACCTTCAGCACTCTTTCAATCATGCTGCTTATGAACCTTCAAGCAGGTCCTGAGCAGACTTTTAAAAACTTTAGCACAATGGTGGCGTTGCAGATGATGGATAAGGTGCTTGATCTAGGGAGATCTGCTATTTTCACGGAATATTTCAATGGTCGAACTTGAAGATCAAGTGGAATCGTGGCCAGAAGTCTCGGGGTCAGATGAGGGTCTGAGAACCTAGTTTCATGCCCAAAGAGTGATTTGTTGTAGTTTATACATGTTATATGAGGTGTTTTCTTAGCAATGACGAAAGAGAAAGGTGCATTTGTTAAGCATAACTTAGCATAATGTTAGAGGGTTACAGGATCCAGACATCTTCACATGACATTTTGAAGTTAAACCACTTTTAAATGCACAAATGTAAAATATAAAATAAACAAAACTAATTCTAATTAAAAATTGCAATTGAATAGTTCACAAAATCAAAGCAGCTCTCAGTGTTACCCACATACTGCAACACGTAATAGAGCAATAAATTTTTGATATTAAGATGTAATACTTAGAAAAACACCACCTATACTTTCTACCTGTAACTCACGTTTCATATTACAGAATACTCAAGTAAAAAAAAATTAAAGTAAAAAACAGTAAACTCAATTTTCTTTTCAAATATATTTAGTTACCCATATTGATGATATGCTGCAGACCTGCAGCCACCAGACCACTATAGTACTGAAACAACTGTTTGCAATGTAACAAATAACGTTTGACAACTGGATTTCTGTATTTGGTTTTTATTACCCCTGAGGACTATTTGTCGACCCTGTTTATGATATTCCTCATAATGAATCGTTTAGGAAATGTCACGGACCTTAAAAGAACAGGTTTGGATGGATTTCTTTTTCACATCATTTTTCAGAACTCATTGCCTCCTAAAAGCTTTATTATGACATTCCCCTGGGCTCTTTTCTGTCACGGTCGGTGAAAGTGGACCGTGTGGTGTGTGTGTGTGTATGGAGGTGAAGACCCAAATACAGTACTCAGAGGCAGGCAGATGGAGATAAACAGAACATGAGCCTTCATTGTGGCTGTTAACATAACAAAACTCACCAAGTCAAGGAAACAGAAACTAAGGTAAAGCTAAACTAGGAAATTTTAATTATGGAACACTAGAGACATGGGAACACTGGAAACACAGGCACAAACACTGCCACATACAACGATGAGACTCTGACAAGAGACAAGGGGAAGAATCAGACAAATACACAGACAGATAATCCGAGAACAAGCAACAGGTGGGGAGCACAGCTGAATGTAATCACAAAATGATACAAGGAAGTAAACACAGAGCATAAGAGACAAAGACTGACAAAGTAAAACTGGAAACAACTGAACATTCTTTCTTTTTATAAATACATTTTCTGCCAGCCTTTTTACCTTAAATTAATACTTTAATATTTTATTTTAGACCTCAATTACACAGGCCCTGATATCTGTCAACAACCATCTGGCAACCATTGTCTGTCAAGATTTTCAATTTCCAAACATTATTTTGTGTCCCTAAATATACCTTTTCAGCAGTCTGTTCTCATGCAAACTACAAGCAACTATGGCACTCTGCTAACAATCAAAGCAATTACAATGAGGTTTTTGGTGCAGCACCCTTTTTGCAGCCAATTTTACCTGATGACAGCCAACACCTTCCAGCAACCACTTGCCAACCATTCAGGTGAGGGAATTTGCATTTTTCCCTAGTGATCCAAGGTTGCCAGGGGGGTTAACTGGTTTCTAGACTTGTGTGACTGAAGGCTTATTTGTTACAGGGGCAGCATGGTGGTGCAGTGGCTAGCAAATGCCAGCTCCTGGTTCTCTCCAAGTATCCCAGCCTCTTCCCACAGCCCAAAGACATGCGTTTTAGGTTAACTGGTAATACTAAACTGGCTGACACTTTGATTTTGGATAGTCCCCTGGTCCCCTGCAGTCCCAAACTGGATAAGTGGAAGAAAGTGGATGGCTGGATCAAAGGTAAAATGTAGAAAAATATAATGAAACAACAGGTATTACAGTTCTGATTAAGTTCATTTAAAGGTTGACTAACTACAGTGTATATTTCACCCCTAGCAAGCACTTGGTGACAGTGAGAAGGAAAAAATCCCCTTTAACAGGAAGAACCTCCAGCAGAACCAGGTTTAGGGAGGGGCAGTCATTTACTGCGACCGCTTGGGGTGAGGGGAGAGAGACAGGATTAAAGACTTGCTGTGGAAGAGAGCCAGAGATTAATAATGAAGCTTTTGCATAAGTTCAATAAGGAAGATCTGCTTTCCTCCTCTACTTTCCTGGGTATTTGGCCGCTAGTTTATTCTTCTCATCACTTCTGCTTTCCCATGCAATTAAACTCAAAGCTGACATCATTGTGAGTTGTCTTTCTGCCCACCTTCTTCAAGCCAATCAGTCTCCAATTTGCATATTTTAAATCTCAATGCTTGCCTGCCATTCTCCCTTGCAGACTCATTTGTGCAACCCACTTCCTCCCCATCTCCACCTTACACAAATCACTCTGAATCGCCTTATCGTCACCACCACCAGCATCTAAACTCTGGGGTTCCTGCCCTAATTCCTATCAACACTGCGATTCTGTTATGCTTTGATGGGCCATCAGAGTCTGCAAAATAGCTTAATTGAATTCTGCATATCAATAAATAATGGTCAACTCTTCCTAATATCTCTCCTTATTGAAATAACTAATGATTAAATGCAGAGTGGTGTATAAACAGAGTGAAAAGAGGTGAATGAAGAAGAAATACTCTGCATCATGGGACCCCCCAGTAATATTGCTGGCACTTTAAAAAAAAACATCTATACCATGAATGCATCACAGGAATGAGAAGGAAAAGGGGATGTGCTGAAGGTCTAAGCGGGTCATGGAATGTCATTATTTTATTACTCAGCAACTCTCCCAGCTGTAATGGATAGCATCGTCGGGCTGTAGCAAATGAAAAATGAACTCATTCAATAGTAATATGCATTAACCTGCCCATCAGATTTAATTAACTTGTCAACTGAAGATGCTGGAACACCGGATTGTTCTGGGCCACTTTAACTCCTGGCTGTGCACTGCATGACAATGGTAAGCAGCATAATATAGATTTATCCATTTTATATAAATCATTTGTTACTTACATTAAATTGTGATGCACATTTTCAGCTGATGGAAACTCAAAAAATTGAACTGTCCTAATGCTAAAGATCATAGGCCCTGCAGGTGGCTTCCAGGAAAGCAGAGCAGTAAAATAAAGCAAGCAGTGAATCAATATCTGACATTGATATACAGAGCCTTTTCTGACCCATCCTCTTTCACTTCATTCAAAAGCTAGAGTGCACACATGCACACACTCTCTCATGAGTTATAAATGTTGTCTCACAGAGAGTCATGTAGAGGTGCGCGGGGTGTAGAGAGTGGGAGGTTTCTCACTCTCTTTCAGGAAGATCCATGAGGTACGAGTCATCTCATAAATTTGCGCTGTCTCACAGCCCCGTCTGCTCCTGATTATCAGAAGACATGATTTTGCTGTTTCACTTTGCACTTTAAAGACTGAATTGAGACATATTTAAAACAAAATGATGATACAAGGGAGTTCACCAAAGATATGCAATGCAGGAATTTTAAGGAGTAATAGGAATCTTTGTGTTTATGCACTTTGGTTGCAGAGGAAGCGATATGAAATTATGTTCTCAAACAGCAGCATCTTCACTCAGAAACAGATTTTTCATGCCCTATAAGAATTATAAAATTTCAATAATGTGCTCATATGTAACAATAAGGGTTACTATAGTGGTCAGTTCTGGCATATGTTTCTGCTTTCCTGAAATGCAGTCTGGGAGTTACACTCAAGCTTGTTTTAACACTCTCAGAGAATTGTAAATGGCAGTTGTTTGCACTGGGTCTATAAACTTGGCTGTCTACTGTGTGCTGCCGGGTAATTTGAGACAGAATTGTTATGGATGTAACAGGAACATTGCGCAGTCTGAATTCAGATCTTTCAAAGCTGTCATCACAGTTTGTAGTGTAGCATAGTGTACATGCTAATGCCACAGTTCTATGGGAAACTATGGTAATTTTGCACAACTGATGCTGCTGGCAAAAACATTCAGTTATCTCAATTTCGGGCTTACTTGCTTTTACGTATTTCTGTCAAACCGGTGGAAAGAAAGTGTCAAACACACACACATTTGGGTGTTTATTTTCTGCATTTTGTCCATTTTACACTGCATTATCAAAAAACAGAAGCCACAATGATGTGAGGAAGTAAAGTGGGCAGCATGTTTTATTGCTTCTTTCCTAATAGAATAAAGCTTATCTATTTTTATGCAGATAAACTGCATCTTGACCTTGACAAGCAAGAAAATCACTGACACAGACATCGTTAACAATTTAAGTCGGTTTTCATGTCTCTTCATTATAATTAAATGCATCAAAGTACGACAGTTAATATTGAGCTGTTTCAGGAAAAGTGTTTGTACTGAAGCTCCTGCTCCCTTTCATAATCAGTCTGCTGTTTTTCCTATGATGATAAGGCAAGCAGGCCTGTCTTAATGACAGAAAAGAGCTAAAGCAGGTTTTACCACATTCCTGTTTTATCTTTGTGCTTTATTAGCTATGGCAACAACCTCCATCCATTCTCTTCAGCTTATCCTTTTCAGGGTCGCAGGAGGCTAGAGCCTATCCCAGCTGTCATAGGGCAAGAGGCAGGATACACCCTATACAGGTCACCAGCCTATCGCAGGGCTAACACAGAGAGACAGACAACCATTCACACCTATGTGCAATTTAGAATCACCAGTTAACCTAACCACGCTAACTGCATCTGAGAGGAAACTGGAGTACCTGAAGCAAAACCACACAAACACAGGGAGAACATGCAAACTCCACACAGAGAGGCACAGGCCAAGTTGGATTTGAATCCAGAGCTGAGCTGTGAGGCAACAGTGCTAACCACAGCACCAATGTGCTGCATGACAACAACCTGTGTGTGTAATTTTATATGAAAAATTTTGTGCATTTATTCTATATTAAATGTAATAAAATTATATACCACCCCCCAAAAAAGTCAAAAAACTGTTGTAAAACTAGTAACTGGGTTTATAATTACAACAATCTACTGTTAATTTATAATAATATCGCATGTAATGTGGGTTTTTACATGTAACTTTACATAAAAATATTTTATATTTAATAGATTTGTATTAAATCTTTGGCAGTGCTCATCCTGTTCCTCCTTGAACAAAGGAGCAGATACTGGTCCTGCTGATGGGTTAAGGACCTTCTATGGCCCTGTCCAGCTCTCCTAGAGTAACTGCCTGTCTCCTGGAATCTCCTCCATGCTCTTGAGTCTGTGCTGGGAGTCACAGCAAACCTTCTGGCAATGTCACATATTGATGTATTATCCTGGAGGAATTGGACAACCTGTGCAACTTCTGTAGGGTCCAGGTATTGCCTCATGCTACCAGTAGCTGCACTGTAGGAAACAATGAGGAAGAAAAAATGTCAGTGGCCTCCACCTGTAAAACCGTTCCTGTTTTGGGGGTTGTTTCATTGTTGCCCCTCTAGTGCACCTGTTGTTAATTTCAGTTTCAGTGAGTTGATGCTTTACTTTGATTTACTTTGATTAAAAAGTGTTCCTTTAATCCTTTAACTCTTAATATGTTGGGCTCTGCTTCTTCTCCAGACAATTTTAAACATGTCATTATTTATTCCTTACTAAAGAAACCTCATTTGGATAAGATAAGATAAGATAATCCTTTATTTGTCCCACATTGTGGGAAATTTACAGTGTTGCAAACAGCAATGGGACAGTAGAGTCGTTCCCCAGGATGGATGCCAGTTTGGCTTGCATCCACCTGTCCCCCACCACCTGCACAGGGTCTAAGTGACATCCTAAGACAGAGCCAGCCCTCTTCATGATTTTGTTCAGTCTCTTCCTGTCTGCTGTCGTGATGCTAGTACCCCAGCAGACCACTCCATATAAAATGGCTGATGCCACCACTGAGTCATAAAAAGTCCTTAGGAGTTACCCCTGTACTCCAAACGACCTCAGTTTCCTGAGTGGGTGAAGTCTACGCTGGCCTTTCTTGTACAGTGCCACAGTATTGTCAGTCCAGTCCAGTTTGTTATTTATGTGAACACTGAGGTATTTATAAGAGTCCGCTCTCTCAGTATGTGCTCCCTGGATGTTCACTGATGGAGGAGGATGTCTGCACATGTTCTTTGGTCTTTCCCGCATTAATCTGGAGGTGATTTCTTAAACATCAATCGACAAAGTTTGAGATCAGTCCTCTTTACTCGCTGTCCTCATCGTTTGTGATGAGACATCTGAGAACTTCTGGAGATGACATACTGTGAGCTGTACCTGAATTCAGCAGTGTAAAGGGTGAAAAGGAATGGAGCCAGGACTGTTCCTTGAGGGACTCCTGTGCTGCTGACCACCGTATCAGACACACAATCCCGAGCCCTCGCATACTGTGGTCGGTTGGTAAGGTAGTCCAGGATCTAGTTTGACAAGTGACAACTGACTCCAACATATTCCAGCTTGTCTCTCAGAAGACTCGGCAGAACAGTATTGAAAGCACTGGAGAAATCAACAAAGGTGATTCTTACAGTGCTTCTCCAGGTGATATACTGTAAAGGTCTGTCCAGCAGATGGATAACAGCATCATCCACCTCGACTCCAGACTGATAAGCAAACTGAAGTGGGTCCATTGATGAGTTCACCAGAGGGCAAAGATGTTTGAGAATTAACCTCTCCAGTGTCTTTATCAGTTGTGAAGTCAGTGACACTGGTCTGTAGCTGTTTGGGTCCTTTGGATGCTGAGTTTTAGGCACAGGTACCACACAAGATGTTTTCCACAGCTGTGGTACTTTACCTAGCTTCAAGCTCAAGTTGAACATGTGTACAACTACCCCACATAGCTGGTCTGCGTAGGACTTGAGGAGCCGGGCAGTGATACATCTGGACCTGGAACTTTCCTTGCCTTGATCTTTCTGAGCTCATTTCTCACCCGAGTTGCTGTGAGGGACAGATTGGAGCCGGGGGGCTGGGTACCAATCCCGAAACTTTATACTCTCATACCTCTCCAACAGCTTTTTATGTCCCTCTGAGTGACTGTCTCCTAACAGACTAGCAAATCTCACAGCTTGGCTCAATAATAAAGTAAACTCTGGATATCCCAAGATTTATTAAACTTAACAAGTCACTATGTTTGGTCCCCCAGATACCATCAATTCTGGTGCTAACCTTGGAAGTTTGACAAATAATTGTAAACAAACCTCTCAGAATACCTATGTAATATTTGAATTTGTCTTGTTAATCAAGTCAAAAATGTGTTATTTTTTTATTATTCCAGCCTAAGATAATCTCTAAAATGTTCTTTTGTCAGTGTTGTTACTGCAGTATCCATATGGCTCTACAATCTGCAGTTCGTACAAAATTCTGCTCAACTTAGTATTAGGACAAAGAGGCATGGCGATGTGCTTGTCTTCCTAAATTTATTCTGCTAGATTTCAGATTGATTTAAAAAAAAACGTTACTGCTCATTTTTCAAGGCCTGGACAGCCTCACTCCCAGACATATCTCTGATTCATTGACCTTGATTATGCCCTCTTAACCATTAAGATCTGCAGGTGATGCACTGGTTACTCTCAGGTCACAGTTAGTGAAAAAAGTGATTTTCCTTTTGCTATCAAAAGTCCTGTTGAACTCTGATCCTGCTTATTTTAGCTTCTATACATTTTATTGGTTTTACTTTTTTCTACATTCATGTCCTTTTTATTCTCATTTGTTCTGCCTTATCCGGCACTTAAAATAGTTCAGAAGAATGCTATGTTGTCATCTTAAACACAGCAAATAACTTTAACAGTGTACACTATTTGTTTGCAGTATTCCAAAGTCACTGCAGCTATGCTATAGTACTGTGACAGACAGACAGGCAGACAGATAGATAGTAGGTAGGCCTTTTCATGCATAACTTACGTGCTAACTATTAGTGCATTTGCAGTATACATTTGATATGTGGATAATACGTGTGTTAGTCATTGTGCGTCTTCCTCTGTCTGTCTGACCTCTTGTAGTTTTAGTGCATCTGAGTCACCACATGGCGTCACAGGTTTCACAGTATTCATACAACTGCTTTGGCTTATCATATTAGCGATGACATCATCCCTGCTGTGTTCATTCATTTGAGTTTGGAAAGAAAGTTAAGGTCTCTGTTTTCCCACAAATGCTATTATCTTTGAAATTCTATTATAGTAGCAGAATGGGTAAAGCACACAACCAATATTTTCTTTGACTAGATGACAAAGAACATCAGGTGCAACATACAAGCCCCAGGAAAGGGCTGACATTACCACTGATCTATTCTGTGTATGTGTGTGTGTGGCTAATAAATGGCTAAATTTATCTTTTGAGGAGGGAGACAGCATCTCATCTTTACTCATTATTGAATAAGCAACAAAGTCCTCTTTAAAAGAAAAATGGATCTGGTATTTTGCGTTTGACCTTTGAGGTCCCAACATCCCTCTCTCATCTTTCTTTTCATCTCCTTCTCCAGAGGGTGCACACCCTTTTCCGCTTTCAGGAGGTGCTGTAGGTTATGGGTGTTTGCCGTCTGTCTTGTAGTGGGAAATTAACCTGGTAACAGAAATGTCTTTGTAGGGGAGACATCAGGAAGAGCTGGTCTCCTCATCCCAGATGGAAACCTTAGCAAACATGGTGAGTGACGCAAGAGGGGAAGACAAGACATCGCCATTGGTTTCAGATCAAAGTTTGAAAGAATCACTTTAACACAAGAGCCTTTCATGCTTTGATTTTAGTTTCTTTTACAGATCCCTGGCTCTTTCTATTATGTAATATTGCTAATACAATTCTACTAACTTTTTTGATATTACCTCAAAATGTGATCATATTTGTATTTTAGTATCAGAACCCCACTCCCTCTATGGCCTCAGTTTAATCTCTTAACAGTGGCCCTCCCTGTGTCTAGACACACCACAGACATGTGGGTGTATGAGCTATGTTTGTCTCCTTCTTGCTGATGGAGTGGCACACTGGCCAAAGTCTGACTAAAGTGTTCTTGAATATGGTTGCTCTAATTGAGATTAATGTGTTAAAGAAAGATAAGAAGCAAGATGACTAACTAGGAGAGATGGACTTCCATGGGATTAAGTAAGATAATATATATCTAGCTTCACTTTGAACAGCTTAAAGAAGAAACCAAAATGACATAAAGCTTTGGAATACAGTCGTGGTAAAAAGAAAGTACACCCTCTTAAGGTTTTACATGTCAGGACATAATAAAAATAACTGGTCCTTAGCACATCTTCAAATGAGGTCATTTCTGACATATCACAAAACCTGACATATCACACTGTGTCATTATTTATCTAACAAAATGAAGCCAAAATGCAGAATAGTGTGTGAAAAACTAAGTACTCTCTTACTGCTTCTATAGGAATTAAGAGGGTAAGTAGCCGCCAGGTGCTGCTAATCAAATGTACTTGATTAACTGATCATCAGTAAGTGTGAGCACCTCTATAAAAGCAGAAGTTTTGGCAGTTTGCTGGTCTGAAACATTTGGGTGTGTGTTAATTACAATAGCAAACATATCAGCACTGATCTTAAAGAAGAAATTATTGCTCCCCATCAATCTGGGAAGGGTTATCATTCAACAGTAAGAAACTCTTGAAACCATGCATCCCAGCCCCATGAGTCAAAGTCTATAGGCCCCAGTTAGCATGTTAAATGTTAAAGTTCATGACAGTAGAGTTAGAAAAAGACTGAAAAAGTACAGTATGACTTGTTTGGAAGGGTTGCCAGGAGAAAGAACATGGCAGCATGGCTTAGGTTTGCAAAGTTGGCTCTGAACAAATTATAAGACTTATGTAACACTGTCTTTTGGACAAATTAGACCAAAGTGGAGATGTTTGTCCAGAATACACAGCTCCACATGTGGTGGAAACCCAATTGCATCAGCATATCAGCACAAATACCCAATATCAGCTTTCAAACATGGCGGTGGAGGGGTAATGATTTAGGCTTGTTTGCAGCCACACTACCTGGGCACCTTGCAGTCATTCAGCTGACTGTGAACTCCTCTGTATGCCAAAGCATTCTGGAATCAAATGTGAGGCAATCTGTCCAACACCTAAAGCTTGGCCAAACTGTGCCACACAACAGGTGACAACACACCAACAAATGTAAGAAACAAAAAGAATCAATGTGTTGCAATGATTCAGTCAAAGCCCAGACATCAGCCCTATTGAAATGCTGTGGTGATACTTTCAGAGAATTGTGCATAAACAAATACCAACAAACCTCAAGAAACTGAAACAACACTGTAGGAAAGAATGGGCTAAATTTCCTCCACAACAATTGGAGAGACTGATGTAGAAAATGATTACTTCATGTCACTGCTGCTAAAAGTGGTTCTACAAGCTGTCATAGGGTGTACTTAGTTTTTTTTAGGGTTTACTAAACAGATTGATTTAGTTGTTGCTAAATAAATAATTACACAGTGTAATATGTAACGTGTTGATGTTCAACTGAGGTTTTATTTAAATAATCTTAAGACCTGATAAGGACTGGATGATTTTTTTTTTAATATGTCCTGATACGTAAAACTTTAAAATTTATAGAGGGTGTACTTTCTTTTAACCATGACTGAAGTTTTCATGTATTAAGCTGAAAAGAAGCATGTATGTGTCTGGTGTGACAACCAGTGCATGCTGAAAAGAAAAGCAAGTATGAGTCAGGAGGTTACAGTTCAAAAAAAGAAGGCTTTACTGGCCAAAATTCTTCAGCAGACGGGGCCCCAGTCAGAGCAGGCAAACAAATACACAAGGGAACACAAGAGAAAGAAACCAAGCAAACAAGATGGGATCCAAACAACACTTAAAGATGACTAACACTCAACCCAAAGTATGAAGACAATCCGGCTCAAGAAGAGGCGGAGACACGGGCTATGTACAGAGAATGAGAATGGCAATTAGAGATAAATGGCATGTTTGGGGCAGGTAATCAAACTGGCAGGATAAAACAAGCAGCAGAAAGCAGAGCTAGCAAAGGCAAAACATGACCTAAGAATCTCACAGCTGGAGCCCTCAGTTGTTTGACTGCCCTTTTATAAACACTGGAAGCACGAGAAACTGCTAACACGGTTTAGCCACAGGTAATGCAATCCGCCTGCACCTCTAACACTAACAATTCATACTGGTATCTTGACTTTTCTTAGGATTGATCAAGCAAAAATATCCAATGGAAAAATATAACAAATCACTTTTTAAAAACAATATATCACTTTTATACACTGCTCAAAAAAATAAAGGGAACACTCAAATAACACATCCTAGATCTGAATGAATGAAATATTCTCATCGA